>JAZHYW010039880.1:0-40575 GCA_037355805.1 Ixodes ricinus
CACGCCGCCAGACCCTTGCTTTCAACGAGTTGTGCCTTTTTCCTGCGACACTGCGCTTTCGTAAAATTTTCCACGTGTTCACAACGGCAAGTCTCAACAATACAGAGAGTCTTAAAAAACTTCTTCGACGAATGACGACGAACGAGTAGAAAACGTGTCTACAGCATGCTGGAAAACTGCAGCAAAAGGCTAGCAAAACCGCAAATCGTATCCCAAGCGAGTGAAGCCCGGTGGCTTCACTCACGCTGCAGCGAACAAGCGGGGAAGCGCAATCCAGCAATTGTCATTGAGATCAGTGGCGTGATCTCAAAACCAATTCAGTTTCCCCGCTAAATTTAGCGGGAACCTTTTTGCTAAATTTCCCCACTAAAGCTAGCGAGAAATTTCTTGCTAAATTTCTCGCTCCAGTGGGAGGGGAGCAGGAGAGGAGGATACGGAGGAAGAGGAGGAGCGTCCCCTCCTCCTCCTCAAGAGCTGCCCTCTGGTTCGGCATTACAGAGAATTGTAAACGTCTTTCATTTCCAGAGCGCAGCTTTTAGGCGCCCGTTTCCGGCTTGAGGCGGCGTCGGCGTAACCGCAAAGCTGCGTGACCCCCGTGAGGTCACATGGGCCTCGGTGAGGTCATGTGACCCCCATGAGGTCAGAAGGGTCATGTGACGTCACTGAGGGTCATGTGACCTCACGGTTACGCCGACGCTGCTTGGAGAGAGGAGTAGCAGGCAGGAGGAGGAGGTGAGGGAGGAGGGGCATATGCTCCCCTCAGTACCCTCCTCAAGAGCTGCGCTCTCCAGTTACATCAAATAAGTTTCTCACAAGGATGCAGTCATAAAGTGTAAATATTTACACCTATAGGAATCAGAGCATCAATAGCTATACATGAATACTGGGTCGAAGAGGTTCATGAGGTTTAAGGTGTGTCTATGTTATTCGATAAAATTAATACAGTTAAACCTCGATGTAACGAAGTCGGTAAAATTCGAATTTACTTCGTTACATCGAAATTCGCTACATAGAAATTCGGAGAAAAAGTTAAAGAAAGTTTCCACAAATGTTTCTCGGGTGCACAAAACTCACCGAGGACACCTTTATTTCGGTTGAAAGTAGTTTGTCGTCTTTTCCTGGGCCACTCTTGACATTATTATTCGCATCACACTACGTTAGCATAGCCAGATGGCCTCCATCGCGTCTTCGTCTTGCTGAGTACTCGTGGACCGCCTCAAGACATCGATCACGTCCACCACTTCACAGTTACTGGGCACATCGCAGGTGTCTTGCTCATCAGGCTCGCTGTTGCCACGAACATAGCTAGCTATCGCCTCGTCGGTCACCTCCTCCGTCGCAATGACAGCAGAGTCGACGTATACACAAACTCGTCTCTGTGACGTCACGGCGCGGTGGTGGCGCGTCGGTCGCACTTCCGGTCTGGGGCTGTGGGCAGAAGTCCCCATGCCAGACGTGTATTCCTACGTTGTTTTGAAAGGAACCAGACAAAACCCTGCCTTCTCATCAAAACGCCGCGACCGGGGCTGTACTAAAAGTGTCGAGAAAGGTTTGAAGGTCAGTTTTTACGTGCTCGGTTCGTCCGAGAATTTGGATATGTGCCGTGAAAGGGGAAAAGCAGACGCCGTCGGACAACGATTGCTTGGGTGGGAAGCACCTTGGGTTGAATTCACGGATACTTGCGGTCATCAGATTTATTTGTTTTGTTCCAACATGAACGCCAGAAAACCATCAGATTGTGCGGACCACCTGCGGACTACGTTCAGTACGTCTTCAAGTTCAAACGGCCGCCTGGTTGTTCGAACTGTCGTCTGCTCTTTCAAACGTTTCTGCTTGTCGTCTGCTCTCTTAGACGACGCCGGTCCGTAGACCAAATGTTGGCCCGGTACTTGCGATAAGAAGTAAGTGCAGGGGTTTCCCCAGGAATTGAAATTTTTGGGTGGGGTTAAAGGGGGGGGGGGGGGGGCATTGCGAATATAGGAGTCGTTGTGAATTAAGGGGTGCCTTCGAAAAAAAGGAGGGGGGTCTCCACCCCCCTAGAGAGGGAGTCTAGGGAAATCCCTGAGTAAGTGCAGGCCTCAAAAGACTTAAATTTGAAGGTTGGTAAGCAGGCTCGATCTAAACAGTAGATACAAGGAGATGTGGATCATTGTTACCAGTCACCATCACCGACTTGTTATGCCTAATTCAGTTGGTCCGATTCTGCTTGCGATTTTCAGTATCGACGTCGACCATCTCAGCTACGGTTCACGCTTTTGCAGCCCGAGCGGCGTTGCGACTGAAAATTTTGAGTGAAATCTCATCATGCGAATCAGGCCTTAGCGTACATTCTGCGGCGTCCACGCGGAATGAATCGCCACACGTCACATTATTCAAGCGAAGTTTTGCGGTGTAACGTGCCTCGGTAATTTCGCTGACGCCGCTCAAGATAGTCAGACATCGCCAGGAAGACGTAGAACCAACAATTCGAACGCGAAAAAGGGCAGGGGGACTCACACTGACGCCGACAACATCGCATTTCAATGGTGTGTTTATGGGCAACGGCGAGCTTCTTGCCCACACCCCTATCGCGCATGCGCGGCGCCGGTGGCGTCCGCTGGGGCGCTCCGGCTTGTTTGTAAACACGAGTTGGTGTGTAGAAATTGTCGTCGAGGTCGACGTTGTCAGGGACGGCTCCATCGCCTTGAAGGCTCCATCACCCAGGACAACGAGAAACGCACGCTTTTAGTTAGGCCTCGAAACGAACTACGCAGCGCAAATGAAGCCGACGGACAAAACGGCGCCGGCTCTAGTGTCCTCTAGTGGCCGTTCTGTACGCCAGACCCGCCAGACTTGGCCTGTTCCACCCTTTGCGCCTTATTGGTGGCCCATTTCAGCATATGTGCTTTTCAGAATCTCCTTTGGGACCCAAAAGTTTGTGCCGAATTGTCCATGAAACTTCGTTACATCGAAATTTCGGCAAACGGGACTTCGTTACATAGAGGTAAAAAATACATGGCGTGCATACACTTGCGATTAGAAAAAGGTATGCACTTCGTTACATCGAGGGTTTCGTTACATAGAAGTTTGTTACATAGAGGTTTGACTGTATACAGAAGAAACACTCAAACATGCTCATTACTCAAGAAGCCTAAACTACTATACATATCCTACAAAATTCAGTCAAAATTAAATATTAGAAATCACAGAGAGTGTGCAGGTGATTCGGCAATAATTAGTTGTAATGTAACACCTGAGACTAGTGGTGAGGAAAAATGAAGAAACTTTCCAGGTCCGAGAAAGAGACAACATTAAAATTAAATATAAGAGATTTGTTAAGCCAGCAAAAGCACTATGTTGATACTTCTGCTTTCCTCTTATCTATGTGATGCATATAGTTTTGTGTTTATGGCTCTGTTTATTATGCCCATAAACATCTCTCATTCTCAGCCTCAGTAAGTTGTTGGCCTTAGCAGATGCAGCTGCAGAAATCTCACCAAGCTTACCAAATTACCGTAAAAACCCGCATATAATACGAGGATTTTTTCGTATTTTGCCATGTAAAATTT
This sequence comes from Ixodes ricinus, assembly GCA_037355805.1. Lineage (NCBI taxonomy): Eukaryota > Metazoa > Arthropoda > Arachnida > Ixodida > Ixodidae > Ixodes > Ixodes ricinus. The sequence continues at coordinate 3,549 of JAZHYW010039880.1, forward strand.
GCGGCTCGTATTATACGCGGGTCCCAACAATTTTCAGCTTCGATGAGGCGCGATCTAACGCAGTTTGACGTAGTTTCGGTTTCAAGGCAATATGGCGCTCAAAACAGCTATCATCATCATTAAAATCACAATGTCCGAGGCGCCACCATGCGTCCACGGTCAGGCTAGGGAATGGCGTCGGCGCGAACCGTCGAAAACGGTGCTCGGCCGCCTTCAAAAGAAAAGTAATTTTGGTTGCGGAAGACATCGGCAACAGTGCTGCCGGGCGACAATTCGCCGAAAATGAAGTGCGGCATCCGCGGATGGAGACGACAAAAGCAAGCTCTGTTCCCGCGCAACGGTACGAGAGGAAGCTTTAGAGGCCCAAAAAATGGCGTGTTCGCCGACGTCGAGGCAAGTCTCGGCGACTTTGTAAAAGAGCAACGTGAACGGCACGTCGCCGTAAACATCGAGCTGCTGCAAGAGAAGGCAAGAGATCTTTGGCGAACCGACATTGGGCACATTGGGTTGCTCGCTTTATGCGCCACGCCGGGCTTTCACTGCGTCGGCGCACGCCCGTCGCTCGCTCTTTCAAGTACGGGATTTCAAATGCGCTCGACGGCAGTGAAGGCGACTGCCTTTGGGAGGAGGCGTCGGACAAGGAGTCTGATGGAAGTGATGACAGTGATTAGGGTTCAATTATGACGCAAATATACGTTTTTCTTAAGACTTCCTGGGTCGCATTTTACGCGGAAAATTTTCGCGGTCCTTAAATTGTTTTGTATTATACGCGGATAAAACTTTTTTTTCTTCTTCGCGGTCCTCAAATCATGCCTCGTATTATATGCGGGTTCGTATTATATGCGGGTTTTTACGGTACACTACAGGATGCGAATTAAAGCCCATGTCCAGATCCCTCTTGTTTCTCTTCATCAGCAAGTCACGAGAATAAACAAAATAATTCTACTAATCGAAACATCAGAAAGAAAAGCGAGCAGTACAGACACAATGCAGCGAATGGGAATGAGGTAAAAAGAGAACCAACTTGTTCTTCCTCGGCAGCAGCCGGCCGACTGCATCCTTCGGACACCTGCACCTCACCAGGTATGCTGCCACGTGACTGACAGGGCTCGAACTGGTGCATTAAACTGGCCGGCTCCGATTGATCTGGAGATACAACGGCGAGTTAGGGAAGAACAAACTTTTCTCATTGTAATGGTGGGCATCTTCTCAAGAACAAATGATATAAAAAGTAAGGACGTAGTCCCCAATTAAACATAAAAAAGGCAGCCTGAATAATCAACTGCACATTTCTGTTAGTACTACTACTCAATAAAAGTTATCAGCAAGAGCTAAAATTACTGCAGTGATGTCTCATTCCTCCCAAAAAGCATTTATAACGTGAGTTGTTCATAATAACGAGACGAGAATGCATGCATTTACCCAGTTCATCCCCAAAAATGTGGCCCATACAGCGGAGTAACCATATTACCAGGGTCCGTATCAACCGCTTAACCGCTTCTGGACGAGCCTAGCTCGTCCACCCAGAGCCGTCCCCTGAACTGCTTTGGACAAGTGTAGCTTGTCCGTGCGCACTCGCCGCCCCTTGACTGTTTTGGACGACTCAGGCACGTTTAGAGCACAGTTTGCGGCACTGCCGAGAGATGGCAGCACATGTTTTTTTTTACTGTACACATTTTTAAAAATGGCAACCGGTGGTGAAGACACATGGTGGCCTAGGCCGCACGTGCAATAAAAGTTTTAAAAAGTAGTTTAGATTCAAAAGTTGACAAAAATAGAAAAGAAAAAAAAAAACGGCTAAGGGGCTAACAAGACATGACTGTTCTAGTTTTGTAGGTAGTAGAGCTCATGAAGAGCACATGTACATGCAAGCTCCATGTGCCAAACAGAGAGCAGACAACGAAGCAACCACTGTGTAAGTTTCTTGAACCGTGTAACCGCCACCATGGATGCGCTCCCTGGCCTGAAACGTTATCCCGAGATCATGTCTTCCAGCAATCGAGAACGAAACCACTCGGTAGAAATAATGCTATAAAAATCAGCAGAACCCATCCTTTGGGAATGATTATCTACGTTAATGCGAATAGCATCAAACGGTGCGGAGTTATGCGCGCTCGTCAGGTGGCCGGCACACTCTAGATACGCCAGCCCACTCTTGAGGCGATTCTAAATTTGTTGACACTTTCACAGCCCTGCGCACGATCTCCGCAGCCCAGCACGTGCGTTTGTGTCACTTAGGAAGGCGAGCAAAGCACGCGCCATACGCACAAACACTCAAAATGGTACCGACCAGACTTTTCTGGCGTCTCAGCTAGTCTCAACTAACGGTACTCTAAACGGTTGTTTATATCTTTACCATAGGACGCGCTTACAGCGCTGTCACAGCTACCGGTGCGCGCGCGTTCCATGCACGAGGGCTCATTCCGCTCTCGTGAGGCTGAGCTAGAGGTCTCCCGAGCGCAGGAGAGGGTGAGCTAGAGGGAGAGGGTGAGCGCGGGAGAGGGTGAGCTAGCCCTCGTGCATGGAACGCGCGCGCACCGGTAGCTGTGACAGCGCTGCAAAGCGCGTCCTATGGTAAAGATATAAACAAATGTTTAGAGTGCGGTGAATGACTGCCTTCATAGCTCTGTGGTTAGCGCGTCTGCCTGCTGATCAAAGGGTCAACGGTTCGAATCCCAGCCGGCGCCGGTCTTTTTTATTTATTTATCCACCCGCGGCGTAAGAGGTTAGATAGCCAGATAGATAGATACATAGATAGACGAAAAGTGCGTGAAGTAGCCAAAGAATGCTATTCGCATTAATAAATTATTTACTGCGTATTTGCCTATTATACGTTGTGCTCTGCGATTAGTGATGCCATAGAGAAGAAATATTCGCTAAGAAATGTGACATTTAAAGACAAATGGGAGACCAACATGAGCAAGTCTACTCACTGACTCCAACTTTGAGCACCACTGAGTTTGCAGATTGCGTGGAGGAAAGAAGTGAGGACGCCATAGTAGGATTCCGTCCAGGCAAGGAGGTCTTCGAACAGTCCCGTCTTTTTCACCACAGTCAGGCTCACCGGTGCCCTAGAAACCACAGCAGAGCCAGTGCCGACCTGCGAAAGCGAACAACGGTTTCGACAAATATGACGACAGAGCTGCAATTGCCACGGCTAGTGCTGCTCCATTCGCATGCTGCATCTCGTGGCATGCGAGGCAAGCAATTCTACTGTCAGACAATGAAACAAAATTAGATAAATATGGTAACGAGCATTTTGTGGCTATCGATTCCCACGATGTTATAAGTAGCGTTCAGTGTTCTTGGTAAATGCCGATAAACCCCAAAAAGTAGCCACCGAGCCGGTTTTATTCAAAACGGGAAAAACCAAAAAGCCCTATCTTGAAGATGTCCTTAAATGAGAAAAAAAAAACCACGCTTTACGGGAAGAATCTTTGTTTGCACCAAAAACTTTTCCTGTACTGAACTGCCTGCGAGACAGCTTTTTTTTCTTTGGCAACCATGTCCTTTGTTTTGTTTACTTTGCTTATTGGTACCCAGACCTTGTCGAAGTATGTGAGTCACACGCATGTTAACTGCAGGTTGGGGAATCCCATGCTGGTGTCCTGTTTTCTCAAACACAACCCTGGACAAACATCTTTTTTTTCTCTTTTTTTTTGTCTGACAGTGCGAAATGGCTTTAGAAAACACTGAATCTGTAGAAAAAAAAAAACGCCGAAAAGTCATCCTTGAATTCAAAGAAAAATAGATTTCCAAAACATGGAACCCTATGCAGAGAGCAAGTTGTCTGCTTTTTGCGCAGGAGCTGCGGTGGTGTCAGAACGACGCCGAGCTCTGATTGGCCCTGATTGGAAGGGCAGACCTCAATGCTAGATGCCTTGTGGTCTACCCACTATTTGTTTTCAATCAGCCAATACGAGCTCGGCGTTCTGACATCATGGAAACCCCTGTGCAAGAAGCATACGAGCTTGCACTCCGCATATATTCCGTTTCACACCCAGACCGACCGCTGTCAATCAAGCAGTGCCAAAAGCGCATCGTCATGGCGCCCCTTGTCTTTCTGCATTTGCTATCACCAGAGCTGAACCAATCGTGCGTAGAAGCGCAAGATCACGTCACACTCAATGTGCACAGGGAATCAGGTTGGTGATGGCAAGTGCACAAGGACAATGAGTGCCACGACGATACACTTTTGGCGCTGCTCGATCGGCTCCGTCGAATTGCAGAGTCGGATGGGGTCCAACTTAAAGCGAAACGGAGTATAGTTGTAAGCGATCAATTTTTCGCAGGTAGTGCATAGATTCGATCTTGCGTATGGTACAAAACATCGAGTCTAATCATACGCGGTTCCCTTTTCCTCGCAAAGGCTCACAATGGCTTCTATCTTGGAGGAATTCGGCAGCCTCTGGGTGGCGAGCTGCCAGTGGACGGGGGTGGGCGTCCACAGCAGCACCACCAGGGGTCCTGCGTGGGTGCTCCGCTCCAGGCGGGGCTGCACCAGCAACTGCACCTGGGCGGCAGGCTCCTCCACGCGGATCACGTGCACCTCCTGTCCACGCCGGGAGCGGGACGAGCGAACACGTGAGACGCCCGTCGCACCGCGCACGCTCGAAATGCAACAACAGCGCAACAAAAACTAAGACATGACCGTGTCAAGACGCGCTATTGCAGAATGTAAGCGATGTGTTCTAAAAAAGATACAAGGTCATCCTAAAACATTTAGGCATGTCTTGATCGTATGATGAACTCAGAGATGGACAGAATTTGTTGCAAATGAGCTGAGCACATCTGTTTTGTGTCTGGTGTGTGTTTGTGACATGTCATGAGGTGATGTGATGTGATCATGTCAGATGACGTCACGGCGTCATGTGACATCAAAATCCTTCACATCAAGGTCATATAAGCAATATAGCCCCTATGAGGCTAGGATAACATGTGTCTCTTTTCTCATAAAACCCAACCCTATAACACATTCTGTGAAAAAAATATTAACAAGAAATGTCCCGAGGTGATTAAAATATTGTTCCGATTGTGGACTAGCACAGACAAATGAAATGCAGCAGGTTTATAGCAAGCGTGCGGGTGCTGCGAAAATGCATAACGGGAACATTTAAATTGGTGCTGGACGTAATAATCGTGCAGGCATAACAAATACCTTGTGGAAACGTGTGAACCAAACGATGAGGTCACACCTACTTCTCCTTTGTAACAACAGGGCAGGGACATGTCTCGTCTTGTACGAAACATTGGTGCAAGTTTCTTTTGGACACGCTCTAGAGTTACTACAGCAGTGGCACTGATGTTGTTCCATAAAATTAATATGAAATACAATTTGGGAAAAATAAGGCTCCTGTACAAGACAAAAAGAAAAACTCATGGATTGCAAAACATGAAACTCAGGTGAGTAAAAATTCCCAGCACTCCAAAAATGATAACAATACTACCGTAAAAACATGGCTTTTTAAGTGCACTTTTTTATACAGAATTACATAAACATCATGTACCGCTGACGGAGAAGTTGAGATGATGTTATCAAGAGAGCAGTAATCAAAGAAAAAGGGCAAGTTTTACGTGAAAACATTATGACCTGTGTTTTTCGAGGTGCACATTGAAACGGCATTTCGCATAGTAGTGATTTATGAGACACAAAATCAGCATGTGTGCAATAAATCTGCCTTCTTAATGAGGCTGATTTAGTTCTAATTTAAATTTTATTTATTGAGTGGACCCCTAAACAGATGAGGGCCTAGATCAATGTGATAGTGATAACTGCCTACCATGTGCAGCGGTATGTACTAGTTGCAATTTGATTCTGAAAAGTTTACTACAAGGTAGAGTTGTCACATCAACATCCACCAAGTTCCTTCCTTTTTTTCCCCCAAATACCCAACTTAGAGGAAATCACTCCCACGCTGAAGGAGTGTTTTCCCCTAAGTGCGCGGTTGCACTGCAGCGAAGCGAGATCAGCAAAATTGCAGTGCACACTCCGTGGTTGCCACTTCTCCGCAGTGCACCGGTGCCCAGTAAGAAGCACACTCAAGGGAGTTAACTATAAAAGAAAATCCACTAGAGAACTTGGAGCGAACATTCTGCACTCCTGCCTCTAGAGTGGTAAATGCTAGCTCGCAATCCCATGTGCATAAAGGTACTACCAACAAAAAAGCACTTCTAAACCACTTCAAATGTACCAGTGGAATTTCCCATAACCCGTGATTCCCATAACCCTCCCAAACAGACAACAAGCAATGACAAAATATTGCACGACATTAGGGAATACTGTCAGTGTTCTATAAAAATGCCGTATAGAATAATATGTCGTTCGAATTGATAACCACAAATTTCTAAATTCTCACAAGCCTACCGTCACTAACCGGCAGTGTAGCGGGGCCTGAGATAAGACAGAAGAACAAACTTTTGGCACAACGTTGGCACAAATTTCTCATATTATGCTGAAATGTAGCAGAGTATAACACTTTGGCAGAGTTTGGCTCATATGGCGCAGCAATCACATCACTTCCCGGTACCTCAGAGTTGATCAGAGTGGACAAATGGCAGATGTTCAAAGGTTGAACTATATGCAGCTTTATTTTTATCGGCTTAAGTCAAGCAACTGGCAGGAGCAAAAATCATAATTCAATTATAGTCTTTTTCTGTTGCAATGTCTGTTTTTTTTTTCTACAAATTCAAAAGGAGACCTAAATTTCTGATTTAATCTCGGTATGCTCAAATATTTGAAACAGGTTGTTGTTACGGTGGTTTCTTTCCTCCAGTGTCGCTTCAATAATCCTGATAATTCTCTTTTCATCGCTTCGATGGGTGAATGGGCAAACCCACCTGAGACCTCTGTGAAACGTTCTTGCTGAAGCAGCCTGTCACTTTGGACTGTACTTCGAGTAAGGGCCGTATCACGTCGCCGTCCATCCGGGCTGTCAAGTCACACCTCCCATCCAATGAAGCATGTTCTGCAATAGAATCGTGAAGACTCTGAAACACTCTCCTGTCTGCAGAGCTCAATAGGGGAGAGTGGGGAGGAATGGGGATCGTGGAAGGAGTGGGACAGTCAACCTACTTCTTCAGTGAAGAGTTCCAAAAAGTTGATGAACTGCTAGACTGATGACGCCATGGTAGCAGTACTTTCAACTAAAATGGCGTACCTGCTTGATGTGGTGTACAAGATTTGAGTCATTGGTTACTACTTCGACACTCAAAAGCAAGTAGCACAAATTCGTTTTGTTCGATTCTTGAACCAAAACGGTTTGGCCGATGGCCGTAGTAAATTAACATTGAAAAGATGTGTTACTAGGTTGCTTTTAACCACCGCTATATTCGGCTTAACATTTTACCCTTTGCCAATATTGGCGACTTACTGTGTGCAAGGCACTTTGGGAGGAATGGGATGGTGAAAGGAATGGGACAGTGTCCCTGTTGTCCTCTCATAAAGATTGGTGCTCGACTAGTAGATCAACACTAAAATTAACCTGTAATAATGAAGAATCAATATTACAGGTTAATTATATATTACACAAACTGAACTAAGGAAGGAGGGTTACTATTGTCTACAGCAGTGGTTCTCAAATGGGGGTCCGCAGACCCTTTGGGGTCCGCGAAGGCGTTCTAGGGGTCCACAAAACCCTGCCTTGTCAGTCAAGCCCGGCAATAAAAGTTGTGTTTTTTTCTGATTCAGAAGAAACATTCACATTTTCGCTTGAGTTTTCTCGTGTGTATATCAATGAGAGAAGTCTATTTAACACAGCACTTAGTAATATGCATTTATTAAATCATTATCATAATTAACCTATACATTTTGCTTCCCCTCTCTACGAAGGGGGTCTTCCACTATCTCCACCGATCCAGAAGGGGTCTGCAAAGCATCAATGGTTGAGAACCACTGGTCTACAGCCTTATCCACTGACACTAATTTTCATGATAATAAGCTAATGAAGGGACTAATGCACGGCAGCATGGTGAAAAAGCAAATTGACAACTTAACAATGTGCTGCCAATTGGAATACATGAACTTGCTAGGTTAGTGCCCACATTTTAATTATCAAGGACACCAACTTTTTTAAACATCACCGACTGGAAAACTTTCCTGTAATGATCCGTAGAATGTAAAAAAAGAAGAAAAAAGCAATAATGTATTTACCTGTCTTTTTTTTTTAATTAAGGATTTGAAAGATGTTTTGATGACCCATCCTAGGCTGAGTAGGAAAGTTTATCAACTATCAGCCCTGCTAAAGTATACATTAACAGAATTTCATAAGGTTGGCCTTAGGAAATTAACAATTTGTTATACATACATTTCCTTATGACATATTCAGGATGCGAGATAAGTGACGGGCCCGTCAAGTGAACTACATGTTTTCCATAAAAGTTGTGAAATAAAATTGAAGGAAGCAAGAGAAGTGACCTCAAGCAAGTTTAGCTGAAGGGGGAGATAGGTTTTTGGAGCCAAAAACTTTCTAAAACTGCATTCTTTTGAAAATGGCGATGTTGACCTCTACAGCTCTTGTTCTGAATCTACCAGGCTTCTAATTTTGTGGATGCATATTTGAGCTATAAATCAATTTAGAATGTCTATGTGGGCTGAATGTGCATTGAAGTTGACTCTAAAATGATTATAATGCAATTAAATGCAAAGGTGCAAGCGAGCTGGACAAGAATATGACGCGAATAATCCCCAGAAAAGGGGAACAAGGGGGACAAAGGACAAACACAAATCTCCAAACACAGCTAGGGGACTGGTGCACGACCGAAACAATCCGCCGGGTCCTGATATCGAACCAGGGACCTCTCCATTTCCGGTGGAGCACTCTACCAACTGAGCTAACCAGGAGTTTGACGTCAGTAGAGCAAACGGGTGTTAGACTGGTGGCAGCTTGTTGGTGTTAGACTGGTGGCAGCTGATAAAACCCGTTTGCTCTACTGATGTATAACTCCTGGTTAGCTCAGTTGGTTAAGTGCTCCACTGAAAATGGAGAGGTCCCTGGTTCGATACCAGGACCAGGCAGATTTTTCGGTCGTGCACCAGTCACCTAGCTGTGTTTGGAGATTTGTGTTTGTTCTTTGTCCCCCTTGTTCCCCTTCTCCAGGGATTATTTGCGCGACCCTAAAACATTGTTTTCAAAAAACACAATTTTTGGACTTGTTGAAAATTTGCAGGAGGGATATCTCAGCATCTAGAGCAGATAGAAATATAACCTTTCCTGAAACATGTAGATAAATGTGTGAAGCATACAGTGTTGAGAGCAGATTTTTTAAGATAAGTCTAGAAACTTTTCTATTTCATCTTTTGTTTTATTACTTGTTAGCCATGCATTGAACACTGAACTTCAATGTGCGGTAAAATCACCAATAAGGGGCTTATTTTAAAAGTACTTCCAACATTGTATTCTCTATCTCTACACTTCATAGTATCTAGCCAGATGTTAAAAAGGTTATTTTGTTGAGCAGTTTTTTTCCTGTCATTCCTCCAAACAAAGGCAGGCAAGTTTTAATTATCTTGAGAACAATTCTACTGACTATGAAAATGACCAGATATATGAAATCAGCACAAAAAGCTGAACAAGCTCGTGCAGTTTCATTGGGTTTTGTCATAAAATAAGAAAAAGAGCTCCAAGACCAGTGTTTCCCGTGAAGTCAAATGCCAGGATCTGTGTAGACAAATTTTAATTTGTTTGAACAGATGCGTCTTTTTACTTTCCACGGCATATCACCAGCCACTGAAAGTAAATCTGACATCCCCAATGCTGCACTCTGGTGGTTTCTATGCAGATGGCTTGTTTTGGGGCATCACATATTGCATATACCTCAGGCGCTCACAAGCTGTCTGTGACACATTTTTCAGCCCGGGAACCCCACCCTTAGTGTTTAAATAAATTAACCGAATTAGATATCTTAAGATAACGATTAAAGCACTTGAGTGACTGCAGACATGGGACCGAGCACAATGTACAGTTTCTTTAAACTCATAAATAAACCCATCAAGAAAATGTTTATACCACAGAAATGATTCCACCATGTAATCAAGAGCAACTTTTTAAAATTTTTTATGAAAGCAGAGCATGATGCTTTTGAGAGACACGCATAGTGACTCCTTACCATGACTATATTAGTTGCCAATTAAGGTCCTAAATGTGCAATCATAAATATACCTTGTGCTTCTTGTATTAAATGTTCCGCCACTATCCCTAAGAAAACCTGCACTGTCATAGGTAAATGGCCTCTCAACTCTCGTGCTCATCTACAAACTCAATGTGTGCCAGTGCTAAGGCTGATTCCTGAGCCTCCACACAGATATCCGGTACACCGCCGATGAAAATAGCCAGAACGTGTTTTAAAATCGAGTGCAGACGTTGTGCACATAATTATGACATGCACCTAGGTAGTAAAGATAAGCATCTGAGGACACTTGACAGAGCAAGGCAAAAAATTGCCAAGGCACAAAGGTGAAAACGGAGCGTCGAGTTGAAGCCTCCTTATTGCGGCCGCGTCACGTGATTCCAAGATGGTAGCGCCCATAAGATGGAGGATGGAAAGGCCTAGAGGTAGTACATATATGGCCTGAAAGTTGATTTCTCTGCTGCGTACATGCCAGCTCAGTTACTTTGAATTAAAATGCTACCACAACCCACAAATCCCAAAACTATATTTTTACAGAAGAATGATGAAACTGAGGAAGGGGTCATTAGTGAGCCAAAATTATGACCTAGCAATGCGCAACAAAATGACTGGCCAGCATTAACAGGCCTTATTGTGTGTCTAGGGCCGGCTTGCTAGAAACAGCGTCTCAGCTAAGACTGGGTGAAAGAAAGAACAGCCAAAGCCAGCACACAAGCTGAGCGGGACTCAAACTGTGTCTCAAGACGCCCGCGCGCCCCAGCCTTTGCAACGCCTTTCTTTCACCCAGTCTCGGCACAGACGCTCTCCTAGCAAGCCGGCCCAAGAATCAATTAATGAAGAAATACAGGCAGACAGCAATGTGAGCCCACTCAATCGAGCACAAGCCAATGGGGTTAAATGCCACCAAGTCATGAAACAGACTGCCACAATTCAACCGCAGGGAATGGTGGCAGTTCATTCCAACAGCTTGGTGTAGCCGGAGCTCCCGCAAGGCATTTTTACCTCTTCGGTCCGAACACAACTGTGCCAGCTCATAAAGCTGTCTCCTGCGCATAAACATGCACAATGTTCAATGTTTGACTATTAATGTCAAGTCTACTTCATAAGTTGTTTTTGTTTTGTTTTTTGTAAAAATCAAATTTTAGTGTTTACCAAAAAAAGAAAAACAGAAAAACATGCAAACTCATTGTTGCTCTATTAAACTAAACTCCATTCACCCCCAAGGTGAAAGGGCAGTGGAAGCTACACGCTTGTTGAACAAGGCATACGCCCATCTTTTGCCATGTGATCACGCTCCCACCTATACCACCGTGAAGAGATCAGGGTCGAGTATTGAAAGGGAGGCGGATGATTCGTCTGGCGAGCATGTAGCTCCCACTGCACCATCAGCTCAGAGGTGAATGGAATATAACGAGTGCAAATGCCAAACATATCAACACTGCAATGGTCAGAATCAAATTAATGAATTAAGCCAGATGTTCTTTTTCGCCTAGGCTCGCTTAGGGCCACCTCTGGTTGGTTGCATACCATGGGTGGCAGAAAAAGCAGCGGCCGCAGCGGACGGAGAAGCCGTGGTCCCAACGACGACGACCACCACTGCCAGCGCTGTCACCGTGGCAACCAGGCAGGGCAGCGCCATGGCAGCCATGGCGCCGCCTCCACACGCCTTCGGGTGGCTTTGCAGCTCCTGGTTCGGTCAAAGGAAAAAGCAGCAGAAAAGGTGCACTTGTCACAGTGTGCGATATTTCTTGAAACGTACTGGCACCCTCAATTGATATTTGAACAACGCAACGGTGCACAAAGAGACAGATTTGGTGGAAAATTAGAAATTTCCTGATTATTTCAATGACACCAAAAACATTTCTATTTGTCTGTTTTTTTGCTTACAGGGGCACTAAAGTGGATTTTCAGATTGTCTTTCTACGGTGAGAACTCGATCTACACACACTAGGCACCCTATAAAACCCAAAATTACAATCACGCTTGACCTTTTTGTTTGCAACCGAACAATGTGACATGCCCCTGTTTCTGAGATCTCAGGAAAAGGGGGCGTGTCACGGTGTTTGGTCGCGTTTTAGGTAAGAAAAAGTGATGCGCGATTGTCATTTTGGGTTTTCTATTATCCTGACGACAGACAGATTGAGTATGTGCCATAAAAGAAATGGTCTTGAAATCCACTGCGTGATTATAAACTAAACTCAACTCATGGCCTCAATATTCCCTATCGACATAAGGGCAAAAGAAGTGCATCGTGTATTAATGTTTTAAATTGTTTTTGGAAGCAATTTTACAAATTTTACTAAAGCAACTCAATTTTACCTCATAACAAGTTGTTTAAATCACACTGCCTTCCCCCCCCCCCCCAAAAACCCCTTTCAAAAAAACAAAAAAAAATATGTACCTACAAATTTAAATTTAAAATTATTTAAGACTGAATAGATGCAAAGTTTGTTCAAAAATGAAAATTTCTTTATTGCCTCATTTTGAAATGTAGTTGCTACAGCGAGAGCAATGTATCCAATCTTGAAAGCACGACCAGGCAACTAAAAAGAAAAAACTGTAAAAAAAAAACCTGCAAGATATAGTATATATATTTTTATTCGTTTTACAACTAAGGTGCATCAGGTTTTTTTTTTTTTTCTCGATTTAAACAGTGTGTTGTCTCGTCCTCTGCTGGCTCCTACTATCATGGGCTGTACCAACCGGGGGGCAAGGCCCCTTCGGTTTTCAGAGTGTGGGGGGTGGGGGCAAGTCATGTGTTTTGCCCCCTGAAACAGCCGCCACTGGGCAGGGCAAACACTGGCCGGTGGCGCCCAAGGGATACCAAGGGCACCGCCCCCGGCCCTGGAAGGGGGGGGGGCTGGTTTCCCGCCCCCCCCCACTCAAAAGCAAGTGGGTACGCCACTGCCTACTGTTCACCTTCCGCTCCGCCCGCCGAGCCAACGCCAAACACCGAGGCGCGGAGTTGCCAAGTGCGGGAGAGGAGGAGAGCAGAGAAGGAAAGTGACGTCATTACTGGTCTCCAATGCACCTTTTGCACGTAGATGCTTTCTTTCGATACTATTTGCACAAGAATAGTAAAAGTTGGAACACGGGAGGCATGTGCAACTAGCAGAAAGTCAGAGGCGCTCCAACGTACGAAGCCCGTGGACATTGGGGGAGCACCTGTGAGCTAAACTCGTGAGCAAATAAGCACCAACATCTCAACGGGGGTCGATATGAAACGTTTCGTCCATCAACAGCGTAAAGTATTTGCTTTCTTCCAATATTTCCTATTTTTGACGCCTCCAAAGCTTTAGCGATCACAGTGACTCAGAGTGGGCCTTTCGGATGAATACAAGAACAGAGGAACATGCTCCGCAATTGTAATTTATTCTGAAAGTCTAAACCGTGGCAGAGCTCTCTACTGGGAGAGCTTGCAAGCTCTAGTAGCAACCAGGAAGTGGAACCATGCCTCTGGCATTTTATGTGATCAAATTTCAACCCACTCTGGATTAGGCACGCAAGGTATCCTGTGACCCACTATTGTAATCGAAGTATTCATCGCCAATGTAAGTGTTTTTGGCGCCGTAAAGTCAGCACGAAATGAAACCCGAACGCCTGAACGCGTGGCCGTTAATACAGGCTGCTCCACCTCGAGGGCCCCGAGAACTAATGAAAATGCGCCGGGGTGCGAGGGTGCGGGTCCTACTAAGATGAGCTCGACCCTCGCACGGCGCGTCTGGGAGTTCCGCGTTTCACCGGTGCGCGCGCTGTACGCGCGCCGTCACATCCGATACAAAAGCACTGTCACTCGCTTTGTGTATCGGATTCCCAGCGATATCTCTTCAGCGCTATCATTCATTATCGCGTTGTGTATCGCAAGGGCAGAAATGAAAGTTGAAACATTTCGTGCACGGAAGACCCGTTGTGCTTGATGACGTGTCACCGGAACCATGCTGCGGTGAACAACGTGCCACGCGCGGTTTCTGAGAAACAGTGAAACGTCATAAACGCAAAATAAAATTCTGTTTGTCCGCACGACCATACTCTTTATGAAAAAAAAAAATGCTGCAACAGACTGACGCGGATGTCTCGGTTTCTATGAGCAATGCGCATGTTTTCGTGCGAGGTTATCAGTCGATCCTTAAAAGCGAGGAATTGCTTGCTGACGCTCTCTTTGGTAACCACCGATATGCCGGACGTATCAATTTCGGAGCGGAATAAATTCATCACCCTGTCTGAGCAGGGCCTATCGCAAAGAGCTATAGCCAGGTGAAGCGGCCGCCCGGTGTCGATCGGGCGACAGTGGGGCGACAGTGCGGCGACAGAAAAGCACCCCGAGTGACGACGCTTACAGCACGCCACCGGTGAAACACGGAAGTCCCAAACGCCTTACGCGAGGGTTGAGGACATCTTAGTAGGACTCGGCACCCTCGCACCCAGGTGCGTTTTCATTAGTTCTCAGGGGCCCTCCAGGTGGAGCAGCCTGTATCGGTGGCCACGCGTTCCGGCGTTCGGGTTTCATTCCGTGCTGACTGTGCACGTAGCCGGAAGCTCTAACTTACTTTCTGCTACGATCTCTTAAAATTATATCAGCTCTGGCACGTAGCCAGGGGGGGCGGGCGCCATGGTGGCTCGCCCCTGGCTACGTGCCTGAGGTGATATAATTTTAGAGAGATCGTGTAGAAAAGTAAGTTCGAGCTTCCGGCTATGTGTACAGCGCCAAAAACACTTACATTAGCGATAAATGCTTTGATTACATTAGTGGGTCACAGGATACCTTGCGTGCCTAATCCAGAGTGGGTTCGAAATTCGATCACATTCGATCACATGTTCCATTTTGCTCGGACCTCCTCTCCTCCCCCTCATACAGCATTTTGTCATGGGCGGGCCCCCGCCCCCAAACAAAATCCTGGCTACATGCCTGTATCAGCTTAAACTTATTCCTCTTTTGTGAAAAGCAAACTTTCAATACTTTGAATATTAGGTCTCAAAAATAACCACCGCAGAAATTCAGTGCCGTGACGGGCGCCATCTGGGAGAGGTGCTGCGAACCCTATGGGCTCTGTTGCGCTCAGTCGCCAGATTAGTTTTTGTTTGAGAAAGCCTAATTTTGTTTAAGACCAAAAAGAGATAAAGCTTATTTGTAAGTTATGGTTTTGGAGATCAATAAAGGATGGCCAGTGCTTGAATGCTACGAGAAAAGTGTTTATAAAACAACTACTAACCGCACACTTGGACTAGAGTACGTAAGTAGGGTAGCCAGAATAAGCTAAATCCTCCATTTAGTCATACCCTAAAGTCCGCTTGTTCTAGCTAGGAGTTCCTGTATAGGCTCCCCTACGGGAGCCAGAGTTGCGCGTTCATCTCCGTGAGCGCAGTCTTTCCTGCACGGCATGTTGATCCCGCTCGTCACGTGACTGAATTCGGCGAATGAGCGGCGCCGCGCGCTCGAGGCGCGCGGCGCGCTCAAAAGTAGGGGAACGTACGCCGGGGCGCGTGCAGCATCTACTTCCCTGCACGGCACTTGATCCGGCTCCTCACGTGATCGGATCTCGGCGAATAGCGGCGCGGCGGCACGTGGAAAACAGACGCGCAACTCTGGCTCCGTAGGGAGCTTATACAGGAACTCTATAGCTAAAGTCACTGGTTTAGTTCTACTGAGCGACAGGCTCCGCCCATTGGCCACACTCCGGACCGTATGAAGCATGTAGGAAGTTAGCCTGCTCCTGGCGTCTCCATTGCGTACGACCATGTATCATGTAGTAGTGATCAGCATTTTTCAAAAAACGTATGTGGAAGCATTTCTTCGTGTTTTAAAATTCGTGTGATTTTTGCGCAGCTTTTCACGTACGTATTTACTCGCACAATGAACGCACTCGCGTAATGAACGCACCCCCAAGTCGGCTCTCAAAATTTCGACTTTTTTTTCACTCGCGTAATAAACGCACCCCCAACTCGGGCTTCAAAATTTTGACCCCCTCCCTCCACGCGCGCGAAATGAACGCACTTTTTTATCCTGGTGCAGCGAGGTCGCGAATGCATATGCAGCGTGAGCGAACAAAACGCCTCGTGAAAGGCATTAAAAAAATAAAAAAGATCCACCGGAAGCAAAAAAAACCATAAAAAAAGTATTTTTTTTTTTTGCACAGCGCAGTCTGGATGTTGGGTTGCGCGCCGCGCGCAAGGAGTTAAGGAAGAGAAGCGGAGAAGCCCTCGCCTAACAAAGCGAAACAAAACGAAACGGCTTGCCGAAAGGCGGCAAAAAAAAATTCACAAAATCCACGAGAGTAAAAAAGAGCCTTTTTTTTTTGCACAGCGCAGTTTGGTCGCGCGCCGCGCGCAGACGATCGGAAAGAAGCCTCGTTTTGTGAAAGCGACCTCAGCGCATCGACGCCGCTCGTTCTTCAGCAGCTTGCGACGCGGCGACGTTTACATGAATGCGCACCAAGCCCGACAGAAAGGTGGCGCCACGCCGTGTCAAAGCTCCCGAAGTTATGCAGTTCCGTACGGCGGTTCGGTTCGCGGCACCAGCCGCTCACGAGATTTCCGGTGCAGCGCAGCGGTGGGGCCTTTCGACGCGTTCGGCGAAGCGTAAACAGCGTGCCCGCTGTCTTCGGCGGCGTGGAAGAAGTCCGCGAGACCAGGAAGAAACTTCCGATGGCCATTTAGGGCTCCAGACGCGGGCCGGCCGGGTCACTTGCTAGACTCAGAGGCGATCGTGAATGCGAAGCAGTGAGGACGCCTCTGCGCTTCGCCGCGCCAGACAGCTCGCCGAAAGGTGGCGACCGGACCCACGAGTCCAGAAAAAAAAGAAGCCTTTTCCTGCGCAGCGCAGTTTGGTCGCAACGCGCTCACCGAAGGTCGGAAAGAGCTGCGCGTGCTGCGCTCGCCTATGCTGTGCTCTACGAGCGTGCTCGAGAGACTCTCGGTGTCGTTCGCGCTTGCGCCAAGGAGCCTTTTGGGAGCCCTTCGGTCGCGCAAGTCGCACTTCGGCGGCATGTGGACGGGGGGCCGTCCTCACCGGATAGAGCTGCGGTGATAGTCTCCTCACCTTAGCGATGGCAATAACAGCTCGCGTTGGTGCGCGGGAAAAAATCCGCGGGCGACCAAGACGGGAGCCGCTCTCCGCACCGCCGCGAGGTTGGCCGCCGCCATGTTCTACAGCTGTTCACTCGCGTCCGCAGCAAGCGCCGTCCGTAAGCCTCCCCGTTCCTAAATGCGATGCGACCTCCGTTGACATGGGCTGAACGAATGCGCACTCGCCATCTCCAGTCACACCTCTGTCCTACCAGCGACTTGAATGCGATGCGCTTTCTTTGCGCACTATGCCGTTTACATGACCGTATTGAGTCGCGACAACTGCGACTCGATGCGGCTGATCGGATTGATGTAAGCACGCTGACTGAAGCGGTGAAGCCCTCGCCTAAGCAAAGCGAAACAGCCTGCGAAAGACGGCAAAAAAAAAAAAAAAAATCCACGGAATTAAGAGACAGGAAAAAACATAAAGAGGAGCTTTTTTTTTCTTTTTTCGCACGACGCAGTTTGGTTCCAGGGTCGCGCGCGCGCGCAAGGAGATAGAGAAAGAAAAGCAGACAAGCCCTCGCCCAAGCAAAGCGCACATAATAAAGATCCTGCCCTCGCCTCCTCCTCGCACTTTGGAAAGAGAAGCGAGAAGCCCTCGAAATGAACGCACTTTTCTATCCTGGTGCAGCGAAATCGCGAAAGCATGGGCAGCGTGGGCAAACGAAACAACTTGCGAAAGGCAGGGAAAAACAAACAAACAAACAAACACAGAAGCAAGAAAAAAAAACATGGAGAGGGACATTTTTTTTGCGCATCGCAGTTTGGCTTTGGAGTCGCCGCGCCGCGCGCAAAGAGATAAGAAGTTGCGTCGATTTTTGCGGGATAAAAGGTCGGTTCATTATGCGAGTAAATACGGACGCAAAAATTTTACCTCGCGTAATGAACGCACTTCCCAACTTTGCCTCGATTTTTCGGGAAAAAAAGTGCGTTCATTCTGCGAGTAAATACGGTATGTCTTCACCGTTTCTTTTTTTTCTTTCTTTTGTGCTGGGGTATTTTGTTTTACTGAAAGAGGGCGAGAGAGAAAAGGGGAAAGGGCTACCGGCGCTTTCCCCCTTGCTGGTTGTGTAGAAAGAGTGAAAGTCCCGGATGAGAGGCTTGGCCGGTGTTGGGTGTCTGCAGTGCCCCAACTTCGTTCGCGCTTTCTTTTCTGTTTTAAACTCGCAAACTTAATTAGAGCCACGGGCTTCGATGGCGACAGTCCCCCGGTCATCGGGACACCATTGCTCGGTCATAGGGTGCACGAATAACGACAGAAAGCGTCGAATACTGTCCGAGGACCTATGTAGCTTGCAAGGAATCCGGCAAGGCGAGAGCGGCTGCAATGTCTTTAAGCTCCATCGCTTTCCACATGACCCCGGTCTCCGGCGGCAGTGGATTGCGTCCGTAAACCGAAAAGACGTTTCCTCAACGCCATCCTCTCGACTGTGCTCGGAACATTTTGTGAATGGAGCGCGCACCGAACGCTGTACCGCCGATGAACATGGGGTACACTCGCAAGGTGCGTGCGAGTTTTCTCGTGATAATTGCTGTTTCAGCTTGTAAAATTTTGTAACTGAATTTATCTTAATATTGATAATTTGCAGTGGTGACTGACTCGATTTTATCATCTACAACACTTAGTTGAAGGCTCATTTCCGCCGCCGGGTGAGGCTGGAAATTGTTGAAAAGTTAGTTCTATCGGTTTTCCTGAATCGCGATCTCCTGCGCGATACCAGAGAGCCGGCAAAAGCGCTCCTTGGAGTGCCGCTGGTGGGTTGTTTCCGTTGATTGGGCGCTTTGAAGCGCTGGATAGTCGCTGCAGGGTACGTCTCGTGTGTTGCGATCTGCGTTTTCGAGCCCAGTGTGCACGTTTCTTTGTTCGAGTCATGGCATCCGCCAGTGCGGCGACGGGGGGAACAGCGGCAGCGAACGTGCCAGCGATAGAAATTGGAGGTGAGTACTCAAAATATTGCATCAAATAGTAAAATAATTCGTGGCTGCTTTGAGGCTTTCTGCGGTTCGATATAAGTACATCTAGAACGTCTTCGTCGTTCATCCACAAGGAAATATAAGAACACGGACACGCAAGATAAAAGCAGCGCAGCAAAACGATCTGTAGCAGCTCCGGGTGTTTACAAAAGTTAATTGAGGTTCCCGTGTCGTGTATCGCTTGTTGATTACTAAAAACGGCTACGTTGAAATAGGCCCATTGCAAGCAAAAATTGATAAATGGTTCATCATTTCCAGTCATGCGGAAAGCGATGGAGCTTAAAAACATTGCAGCCGCACTCGCCTTGCCGGATTCCATGCAAGCTACATAGGTCCTCGGACAGTATTCGACGCTTTCTGTCGTTATTCGTGCACCCTATCACCCAGCAATGGTGTCCCGATGACCGGGGGACTGTCGCCATCGAAGACCATGGCTCTAATTAAGTTTGGGAGTTTGAAACAGAGAAGAAAGCGCGAACGAAGTTCGGGCACTGCAGACACCCAACACCGGCCAAGCCTCTCATCCGGGACTTTCACTCTTTCTACACAACCAGCAAGGGGAAAGCGCCGGTAGCCCTTTCCCCTTTTCTCTCTCGCTCTCAAAATGGCGCTACCCACGCTAAAAAGGTTCTGTAGACGCTCCGTGCATGTGATACGCGAGAAGAGATGGTCGATTCACGTGTCGGCTGCTCCGGCGGTAAGTGGCAATGCAGAGCGCCGGCCCTTCAGAGTTCAAAGGTTTAACGCTTTTCAGAATTGGATTCAGAAGGAGAGAGCGATCCTGTAAAGTACCTATGGTTCCGAGTCTGAGAGCGCCAGAATGAGGCAAAAGTGGGCGCGCCAAAATAAAATCGAATGGAAGAAAGGCGACAATTTTTCGCCCTCGATATATTTCTCTTCGATGCTTCTCGACCTCGACAGTCAGCTATACTTCGTTTCACCTTCCGTCCAGACGCAGCGGATGCTACGAGAAAACGGGACCAATCAAGCAGCGTCAAAAGTGCAAGTCACTGTGCCTTCTTTGTTTATGATTGGTTCAGCGATGATAGAACACGGACAGAAATATCACGAGCACCATGATGGTGCCCTTTTGACGCTGTCTGATTCGTCATATAATCTCGTAGCATCGGCTGCGTCTGGACGGAAGGTGAAACGAAGTATAGCTACTGTGAACAGCTAGCTAGCACAGTCCTTGCTACCGTTAAATAAAAAAAAAAAAAACATCTTGCATTCATTCTTTTTTTTTTGAAACAAAACACGACCGCTGAGCAGTTGGGCTAGTTGGTGTTGCATTTTGAAAGGGTATAAACAACGCCAAAAAGACACGGACAGGGAAGATGGACACACGGAGCGCTAAAACACAATTTATATTAAAAAAAAAAAAGATGATAGAAAACCGGACAGCGAAAAGGGTTAGCAATAATCCTGGCAGATCGGAAATCCGGTAGCGGGGGAGGTAAGTGGGTGACAACAACGTGAAGTGACCCACGCGCGCGTGCGCGCATCGCTCGCACGCAAAAAAAAAATGTTTGGCTTGACACAGGAATGCGTTTCGTGACGAAACAAGCTTGGTCGCGCGTGAAGTCTCCTCGGCTTTCGCGGAAGTACCACTGGGAAGTAGAAATACCCGCAGTTTCTAAAAACAAAAGGTAATAAGAAAAAAAAAAAAACTGGTCCTGTGAAAAATTTCTGGTTACGCCAATATTCCGCGATGCGCAGTGTTTTGAGATTTTCTCTGGAAACCTGGCGACGTCGAAACACCGCGTGGTAAACACTTCGGGTCAATCCTCCATATATTTCTGACGCCGTAGCCGCAGCAGTTGTTTTGAGGAAAGGTGCCCTAAATGCCGACTTTGCGCAACCCAGGGGACTGAGTGTACTTTTAAATTTTTTTCCGCTAGACAAATCTTTTCTTTTTCTTCTTTTTTATTTTTTATTAAAAATAATTGTCCTCTTTTTGTAATATTCTTGAAGTTTGTGGCGGCATATTTACTAATTCGTCAGAAATTAATAATCACCCATACTGTCATATTAATCACGCCGCAAGTGTAAATCAGAAGACGGACACCCGCAAAAAAGACAATTTATTGACAGCTTGACAATGCGCTGTCGGCAGCTCTGTCAGGCAAAGAGGTTTGTTTTGCAAGCTATGAATAGCGGTGTGTGAACCGTTTCAGCTCCGAAGACATTGTGGTGCCCGATAGATGCAGCAAGTGTTTGTTGGTGTAATCAGTGTTGACTACGCTGTTTTCTTCCTTGTTTCTTTTTTTTTCATTGATAAAATTTTAGTTGCGGTAACATCTTCGTATTGCCGTGCTTGTTGTCTTCACTCCGTCTTCGTCGTTTGAGCTGTTTTCATCATGTATAACGTTTACCAACTTGCCCAATTCGCTAGCTTACAGAAGACTAGTTCTTATATAGCTCACGAGTAACAACGGTGACAGTGTGCAGCTCTGAAGGTCATCTGTGGTTCGCCGTAGAACGGCACTATCACACAAAGCCAACGTGTGGAAAAACCAGCACGAACGCTTAGAAAACCTGCATGTTCATGGAAGAAAGAAATATCAATATCCTTCTGACCGTTCCATCCTGTTTTCAAAGGTTAACAAAAGCTTCAAAGAGAATTTCAAGCACAGCGTTGTTGCGCATGCACCTTCGGATTTTCGGCATTTAGAGTTTAGCTTTTTTAGGTTTTAGGCAAACATGATTAAATTTTCTAACTTCTTCCCGTTTTTCAGGTTCATAAAGTTTTTAGTTGGGCTTTTGTTGCCCAAAACTGACAAATTTTAATGATAATCAATTGATGCATGTCATCATGATCCGACAGCCTCAATATGAAAAGAAAAAAAAAAATCGGTGACGCTTTTCTCCGCAATTGCCGGTTTTGCGGCGAGCTTTTCTACGGTGAGCCTTCTTCCTGGATTCCTGAAAACACCCTGTAGAGGAAATAACTTGTATATCAAATGACGTCAATTATTATCCCGATGTTCCACATCGATCGGAAGCCGGGAACCAACGGCGCGAGGAATTGATCAAATGAGCCGCTATACAGGGTGTTTTTTTGTTTTTAACTGCACCAAATTTTTAAATAAAGGGGTAAAAGTTTTATGAATGCGGTTTTCACTGCGTGTTTATATGGCTTGGCGGACATTAGATGGGAATATAACCATCACTATTATCAAACTAATTAACCAAAATCCGTTAATTAACTTTTTAATTACTGTAATTAGGATATATGTTTATATTACAAACTTTGAGGCAGTCATATGCCAAGACTGTTCCATTTTGTAGAATTCGCGTAATGTGCCTGTGTTCCAAGATATCTGCCCCCGAATTTTTTACTTAATCCGACTTTTTATCCACTCAATTCGGCAAACCCACGAAAGTGGCCACTATAGCCGAACTTTGCTACATTAGCCGGATAAAAGTGCAAAATTCGTGGACGAATATCGCGGTACACAAGCTGGTTACGCGAATTCTACAAAATGGAACAGTCTTGGCATATGACTGCCTCAAAGTTCGTAATATAAACATATATCCTAATTACAGTAATTAAAAAGTTAATTAACGGATTTTAGTTAATTAGTCTGATAATAGTGATGGTTATATTCCCATCTAATGTCCGCCGAGCCATATAAACACGCAGTGAAAACCGCATTCATAAAACTTTTCCCCCTTTATTTAAAAA
Source organism: Ixodes ricinus (assembly GCA_037355805.1). Taxonomy (NCBI): domain Eukaryota; kingdom Metazoa; phylum Arthropoda; class Arachnida; order Ixodida; family Ixodidae; genus Ixodes; species Ixodes ricinus. The sequence continues at coordinate 26,401 of JAZHYW010039880.1, forward strand.
TTTGGTGCAGTTAAAAAAAAACACCCTGTATATACATAATGGTAGCTCAAGGGGATTGGAGCACTTGTCCAAGAAATACTATCTGGGAGTGCACTGCGCGACACAGCCCGAAACGACTTGGGCGCTTTCTCGCATTTTACTTCCAAAGGGGCGAGCATCGAAGTTTTAACCACCCCGAGGTTACTGCCTCAAATGATGAGCTCTTTGGAGATTGTCCTCCGTTTACATTAGAGCGCAATCGAGCACCAACTCCACAAAGTGTATCGGGCCTCGCTCCGCCACAGACGCGTCTGATGAGGTGTGTTGTAGACGCCGCGTGCCGCTTGAAGCCACTGCTTGGCTGAGCCGGACTGAGGAGTCCTTGGTTTGTGCAACCATCGGAAGCTGTGTCGCCCCTATCCTGAGGGGCACGGGAGTCGACGGCAGTTTCTTCCGGGCCGCGTTGTTACACACGTGAAGAAATTTGGGATTTCTAGGGGACAGACCAAAGGTCGTTGCATGGCGGTCTAGAATATTCAGCCCGCCAGGCAGTTTGTTGCACCCTGGATGGGCCGACCCCGTCGTGACATCGTCAGTTGATATGCAGAAACGAAGGTTTTGCATATCAGCGAGAATGCAATGTTGAATATATGACCGGTGCAAGCACCGCGCCTTGGGGTATACGCCACAGTTTGGTGGCAAGTTTGACGACTCACCCTATGATAGGCGGAAGTCCTGTCGGATAATAAAGGCGTGGACAGTATACTTATGACACGAGGTGGTAGGCCGAGGGGTGCACCATCGCCTCCGGCAGTGGAGCGTGGGCGATATGTATACGCCGGGTGCGAATCAGCGGCAGAGCGTGAAACGCTGTCGCTGCTGGCGCAAACGCGAGGCTTCTTCCGCAAGAGCACGTGCGAAGGAACACCAAGAAGATCCAGCCAACGCATGTATTCAACAAGCAGCGGATCGGACCGACGCCACGTCTCCTGTCGCGTCCGTCAAAGTGTGTTCACGCACATTGCTCATGCCTGCGTGCACGGTGGCCAACGCCGCCACCGTATTTGTGGCGTAATGGCGGGTGACTTGTGCCACGTAGCAGGTGTTTGAATGAAAAGCGTCGTTGTAGCTACGCCTTCTGTCCCAACAGCGTACAGAAAGGAGACAGTGTTCGCTCCAGAAACATGTTTGATTCATAAATGCCGGGTGTTTGGGAGAAATCCGAACCCGGCTTTTCCCAACGCAAAAAATAAACTGTAGACATTGCGGGGAGCTCCAACTCCGTCAAAACGTAGCCCCTGCAGCCGTTCGAGCAAGATGCCAAAATTTCAGCATTATCTTATTCAAAGGTTACACGTGATTTTCTGAAATGGAGCCCATTTTCGGTTTCTGGCGCGTCATAGAGCTCCGTGTATTCGAGAGCCCCGTCCACCGCCATTTTTCCACTGAAATTTTCAGAAAATCTCTTAAAAGTTTTTAGTAAGATAACCGTGGGTGCTGAACCAGACTTGTGCCTATCTCAAATACTCTACTCAAGATACTGTATTTCAAATACTTTTTGAAGTATCTTGGTATCTTGCAAATACTTTTGATCGAGAGTATTTGATACTCTATTTTAATTACAATTCCGAGTATCTTGTACTCATTATCTTAAATACATTTTTGACATTCCGCCATTTTCCGAGTTTTTCGGTATGAAGTGGCGTGGGCGTGGCACGAGCAAACGTGAACATTCTTTCGAGCAACCAAATCCTGTTGCTAGCTCCGATTAGCTACGGTGACTTTGATTGAGCTCGTGAAAACATCGCTTTTTTGCCGATTGTGACTCATATTTCAGCCCAAAGTTCGTACAATGAAGGTTTTCCCTCGCCTTCCCAAAGGCGCCTTTTGTTTCCATAGAGTTTCCCCAAAAAATCCTCAAACAAAAGGTGTGGTTTTACGGAAGTAAAGATGCCACCCTGAGGCGCAACGCAGACCGGGAAACGACCTACGACAACAATGCAGACTTGAGTGTCAAGAAAATAACAAATAGAAGAAAATAAAAAGTGGACACACACAAAAAAAAAGACATTTTGTTTTGCTTTTTGTATATTTGACCCCGCTAGGGCAAAACGTCGAGGTTTTCTTTTGTTTCTTTTCTTTTTGTCGTCAGTCCGTCACCTATTGCTCTCGCGAACACTGTCTGTAAGCGAACATTGATAAGCAGAGAACAGTACAGGAAACGAACTACGAGCTGGATGACCTCTCAAAATGCCAACAAAGTGTCCCCCAACGTTGAGTGCCTTTCTGAACGCAACCTACTTGAAGAAGGTGCGACCACTGCCGTGGCTATTATGTGGGTTCTCTTTGTTATCCATTCACTCATATCCGTATCCCAAGTTCGTTTATAGTGAACTCCCCATATAGGAAATATGGATTGTAGTTAAACGATGCGTCTAAGGTGCGCCGCAGGACGTGATATTCAGCGATGTCACTATTGGCGAGGCGCTCTGACCCGTTTGTCACCCCCACACCTCGGTGTTTACCCAACACAAGGCCTGTGCACAATGCCCACAGGCCTTGTGGGCATGTTCATGTCATCTTTTTAATAGAGCGCGGGGCACAGTGTAATGTAAAAATACAAACAATTAGTGAAGTGACGTTAAGCGAAAAGACGGTGAGAGTGACGGGCGAGCTGGTGGTAGCTAATCATGTTGTATTACACCTGAGACTGCGGTGGATGACATCGGAAGAACTCTCAGTTTGAGTTTGAGACGTTCTCTGTGTCTGTTCCTTCATACTGAAAGTTCTTCCGATTTCATCCGCCGCAGTCTCAGGTGTAATACAACATGATTTGACGTTAAGGGACACTCAAGTGGTTTTTGAGTTCGTGTTTTGATGATGACAGCTGAATTTAGACGCCCTAAGTATCCCTAAAAACCAAAAAGTATAGTCATACGGTGATTATTTCTTTAATAAAAATGTAATTGAAGGCCGCCAAACCTCGGATCCACCCGAAAACGAAACCACTCTCATTGGTCCTCGCACGCTTATCAAAAGGATCTCGGGCCAATGGCGTTGGACGACGTTCCGTCGCGCAGTGATCCCGAGGTAGCCGCATCGGCCGAACCTCTTTGTCATTCGAGCTTCGATCATGGCGGAGTTCTCTTCGCTCGAGGACCTGACGCCGTTAGAGCAGTTAGAGGTTGAAATTCTTCGGCGGACAGCCGACCTGGGGATGATTTCCTATGACGCCACTCCGACGTGCGATGTGGACGATAGCAGCGCTTCGGAGTCATGTTCGGGTTCCGAGGACGACGAAACGCAGACCTTTTCGGGCGTTCTTCGATTTGCGGTTTGGGCAAGTCCTAACCAAACCAACGTTTGACATCGCAGCGTTACCTCTGGTACGTGATGTCAAGCGATGTCGCCACGTTGACTTTCGCCTCGGGAGGACGGAGGGAAGGCTGGTTCAGACATGTGCAACGAGCGCGTATTTACGACTGCGTCCGTTGCAACCGGAGCGACCGGAACGACCGCTCAGCGCCGCGCGTACACACACCTGCAACCACTACAACAAGCGCAGCGGGTCGTCATCTGTTTCAGCGGCCCCTCTAAAATGGGACGCACTGCTACTCAATGCCGTAACAGAATATAGACAGACAGTTTTCTCTAGCCAAAAGCTTTATTATTATTTTTTCTTGATAGGCTTGCCGGCTACAGTGGATGAAAAAAAGAAAATAAAAAGATGCAGTACGCCGTCTTGGACGATCACGACTCTAATACACGACATTACCATAGTACAAATATCGCCACACGCCTTTTCTACGATTATAAAAGACAATGTAATCTTAGCAGCGATATAGCAACGTAGAAATATGATTTCGTGATCAGATAGACGTTGCGAGCGTTCAGGATTGCTAACACTAATCACTTTTCTCCGGTGATGAAAACGCGTGAAAATTCGCATCCTTTATACGGTACACGCCAGTAATACCTTGAACTTGAGCACACGCATGAAATGCGCCAAATAAGAAATCCGGGCGATGTTCGAAGACACAAATGCTTAGAAAGCACCACTGTAGTCGAAGTAAACGAACACGACGGCACGGGCGTTTCTGCTGTCTTGAGAGTGCCGCCACGACATCGCCGCACGAGTGGGTGGATCTTCCCTTCTAGTACGTGCTGGGTTATCATAGCGACACACGACGAAAATTCACAGTCAAGGATAGCGCTTTTACGCGGAACGATGAGCTTCCACCACGCCGACCACGCCAACGATCACCACCGACGCCATGTTCGCAGAGAAGAAGCCGGCCCGCGACCGGCACGACCGGCATGCAACGCGCGCCACCAGTTCTCCTCGACCTGTGATTGGTCTGCCGCTGCGGTTGTTTCCAACGCAGCGGGGAAAGAAAGGCCGCCAAAATTTTCAAACATACGATAATTTCATTGGTCCTCGCAAGTACAGAAAAGAGTCCGCACGTATTTTATTCCTGCGTGATTAATAGGCGGTTCTGCCTTCTAAAACTGAAGATACTCATTCACTGACACTTCCTTAACGCCATCGCACCAAAAAGTAGCTTCCCCAAAAACCGCTTGAGTCCCCCTTTAAGTACCGGATCTCTCCCGAAAGCAGTCGTCAGAGGATGCGAGCTTGACCCACTTGGGCTTTTGTGCTAAGCTGGGTACCGTGCATGATGCATTGGTCATGCAGGCCGGAGTGGAAACAAAGAGCCCCTCCTCCGCTCACCGGAGAACACGAACTCCATCCGAACGGGAGTTTGTGTTCTCCGGGTAGCGGAGGTGCTTAGCGGAGGGGAAACACGGTCTACTAAAACTCGCTGTTAGGGAGTTTTAGTAGACCATGTTTCCGCCTCCGCTAAGCCTCCGCTACGCGGAAGCTCTACAGCCATGGCCATCGGCACGCAGACGCAGTGGCGGTTTCTTCGTTGCGGAGGGTTAGCGGAGTGGGAAGCGCGGTCTGCTAAAGCTCCCTATTGTATTTGTTGTCCCAATCCAGGCATGTAGCCGGGGGGGGGGGGGGGCATGGGGCCCGGCCCTCCCCCCCCCCCGAAATCTTTCATTCTGTTGGGGCCTCCTCTCCCCCCTCCCCCTCATACAGCATTTGTCATAAGCGCCCCCCCCCCCCAAAAAAAAAAAAAAATCCTGGCTACGTGTTTGCATTTACGTAGCTCTAACGTTAACCGCTTGGGGCGCCACGGTCTGACCTCCTTCCCAATAGCTAAAGCGACCTCTCTCTTGTTGTCCCAGAAATGTTTTATAACATCTATCGGTGATATTGCCACGCGCGTTGCCCAGCGAGCGCATGGCCGAATGGTTATCGCGTTTGGCTCTCGTGCCGAGGCTCCGGGTTCGATGCCAGGGAGCGAACTCCTCTTTTATTTATTCTTTCAACTTGACATTCTCGTAAGTTCGAGAACCTTGTCGTCTGATCAAATTACGAATGTTCTACGCGCCGAACTTTCTACCCCGAATGTTCCAGAAACCCATCGCGGGTACAAAAGGTGCTCCGAGTGACGGTCCGGAGTCATACTCTCGCCCCAGCGCTCGATCCTGCTGTTTCGCCGACATAGCCTTTCTTTTTCTTTTTTTTTTTTTTTTGGGGGGGGGGGGCACAAGTTTGTTTCATTAAATGTTTAGTTTCTTCAATTATTGGCCGCCTCATCATTTGTCTAGTCGTGACAATATCTTGCTCCTTATAGTTGGACTGCATAAAATAGTCCTACAATACTTTTTTTTCTTTTTCCGTTTTGTGTTGTTGCGTGATAATAAACCATTCTGGTAACCCAGATTTGCGCAGCAGTATAATTGTCGTTGTCACTCACGTCGATACAAATTACGCAATGAGGAAGTATCTTCAAAAGTAATTGAATTATATTTCCAAGTATTTATACTCTACTCAAGATACTTTACAGTGAAAGTAACTTGAGTAGTATTTTATATACTTTATGAAGCAGGTATTTAGTAACTTAACTTAAATACTTTGATCGAGCATTTTGTCCAACACTGGCTGAAACTTGGGCATTTTGCTCGAACGACTGAGGCTACGTTTTGACGGAGTTGGAGCTCCCCGCAATGTCTAGTTTATTTTTGCGGTGCGAAAAGCCCGGTTTCTCAGAAACGCCCGGAACATGCGTGCTTCCAACTGATCTGCCGAAAGTTTTCGTATGACCATTGCGACCCTCATAACGAGGAAGAAACATGCCTCGGATACTGTCTGGACTCTGCATACTGCCTTTTGTACGATGTAGATGGGAGTATATGGCCGCAGCTTTTAGTGTATAAATACATCCTCCCAAATATGTGTTTGAGAAACAGATGAAAATTACTTTTTCTTTTTCCACACAGAAGCATGGTTCAGTCGACCGAGTTATTCTTGAAGGTACTGCTATTAGGTACCGGAAGGCTTTTCGTTAAAAAATTAACAAGTTGATTTTTCTTTTTTACGGCGGAATTGTTAAGGGTTAGTTTTCCCAGGATCGTGTCCCCCGCACAGAAATGAAGACACCGAACTCTGGACACCTACCGCCATCTATGAGCGACGGTGGCAAGCCACGTATCTGGCTGCCGCCGTCGTTCATAGATGGCGGCAGCCTTTCCACTCTGGACTTGCCGACGTGCGGCCGGCCATTACTTTCCATTGTACAGCTCCGGTGGCCTTCCTTTTTCACCAGAGTGGAAAGGCTGAACGTTTTTTCTTCTGTTGTTTACTGTATGGTTGCAGCATTTTCGTATCACTATAGTGTATTGCCTACATTTGACTACACTTATGTTTGTATAACTTTTGGCTCGATGAGTTGTGCTAACCCTTCCTGCCACAACCTCCAAAAGGAGGTTAGCGGTGCGGTGTTTATATACAAATAGATAAATGTAATAAAAAATGAAAGCCGTTCACAACTCCCTGTAACGCCGATTTAGAGCGCAGCTATTGAGGAGGAGGGGAAGGCACGGGGGGGGGGGGTCACGTGACCTCGAAGGGGGGGGGGCGGAGAAAATTTTCCGCTAAATTTAGCGGGGAAAATTTTCCGCTAGATTTAGCGGGGAAAATTTTCCGCTAGATTTAGCGGGGAAAATTTTCCGGTAGATTTAGCGGAAAATTTTCCGCTAGGGATTTAGCCGGGAAATCAATTTTCCGCTAGATTTAGCGGGGAAAATTTTCCGCTAGTTAGGGAAATTTTTAAGCTAGTGGGGAAAATTTTCCGCTAAATTTAGCGGGAAATTGACATCCCATCATGCATTGCGCGGTTACGCCGAGCGCGCGACGGCGCGCACCTCAAGCCGGAAACGGACGCCCAAGAGCTGCGCTCTAAAATCGATTCTAGATGTCTCCGAAGATCGAATTCCTCACGGATCTATGTAGTGCGGCAAGAACAACATTCGGGCTACACTGGGCGGATGACCAAAAACCGAAGAAGCGCGAATGTTGGCGTCGATCCGTCCAAGCACAGGTATGTATGTCATATCACAAGGAGCCAAGGAAGCGCCAGTCGGGGAAACAAGCTCGACGCCCAAGAAATGCTTGGGGCATGGTCGATTCCATCTACTAATTCCAGGTGACCGCGCAAGGCTCAAAGAGTTGACTGCCCAGCGCGGTAATTTGTAAGAGGTTCATTGTTATACCGTCCCGACATTTCATCTACCTCATGTCCCGTTTTCGTAAAAAGGTGGACAGTTAAATAATAAAAAAAGAACGACTGAAATGTGTTATATGTTACGTACGCGATTTTATTACCAAAAAAAGATACTGATTATGTTACATCCCACAAAGTATAATCTGAGTTCTTTCTGGTTACATCCGACAATACATTTCGGTTGCATAGACTTGGGCCCTGCAATCATATTCAAGCGTCTACCTTTTTTGCGGTTTCCACGTCTCTTGGGTTTCGGGAAAGTTAAAGGGATACTACAACGAAATTTTGGCGCTCATTTTTTGGTCTATATGTGTTCAAAAGAGCAGTATCACATGGAACATACCAATATCTTGTTAAAAAAGTCTCGAAAAGGAATTTTAAAACAAATGAAACGATTAGCAAAGAGCACCTGGTGGATGTCGCTAACGCCTCGTTTGTAATGCTCGTCTAGGAACCTTGACAGCTATAGTGACGGAGGTCGTCTCGCCTCCGGCCACGACGAGAGAAGGGGGAAGGAGGAACTCCCCTTCCCGAGAATCCCTTTGTGTGTCCCAGAAGTCACTATTGTCCCCCTACAAGATTATAGAAGATTAACCCGTCACTTAAAATTCGTACAAAAGCAGCTGCTTCGGTGGCTGGAACGACTAGGCCATCCTCTCGACGTCAACCTCGCCGTAGCTTTGCTCGTCTTGAGACGACCTACGTCACGACTGCGTTGGATGTCACGTGCTCTAAGCTGGGCCTTCTCCGAGCGCTAGCCAGAGTGGGCCGTTTATAACGAAAAATACAGCCACCAGGATCAAAATACTAACGTGCGATTGTCATTCACGGATATTGTGGACCATATTCAACCTATTTTAGGGGCGAAGCTCCTTAAGGCGTGGGTCTGTCCCTCCTAGTTGTGGGTATGTAGCCACTTCGAGGTTTAGTTTATGAATGGCTCAAGAGATGGCGTGTTCCGGAATTAACTTTATGTAGAGATGACAGATGGCGCTTAGCTCATGTTATAAAAGGCACTCGCTCTTGGCGCTGCTCGTAGTTTAGCTGGATGGAGGCAGTAGACAAGGCTGCGGAGCGGAGAGCGCGCAAGGCGGCGGCAGCGCGCGCTCGCAGACAGAATCCAGCCGTGCGAGAGCGAGAGGCCGAAGCATGTCGTCAGGCTGCGCGTCGACGCCGCCAAGATCCGGCCGTGCGAGAGCGGGAAGCCGAATCGCGTCGTCAGTCTGCTCGGCGACGCCGCCAAGATCCGGCCGTACGAGAGTGGGAAGCCGAAGCGGCACGGCAGCGTCGCCAAGATCCGGCCGTACGAGAGCGGGAAGCCGAAGCGGCACGGCAGCGGCGCCAAGAGGATCTGCAGAACGTCAGGGAACGGGAAGCGGCAAGAAAGCGCGCGTATCGGCAGGCAGACCCCGATGCAGCGAGAGCTCGTGAGGCGTCTGCAAAACGCATCAGGCGAGCTCAGCCCGAAGGTGCCGACGCGCGGTTTAAGCGAGACTTTCTAGACGTTTCGTTCGGCCATAGCTGTGGTGTGTGTGATAGATTGTGGTTCTCAAACAGTCTAGTCACAATATCTTCCATAAAGAACGACCAGGCTCGCGCCAATGCCATCGCCGTGCTGCAGCGCGAGTTCCCTGCCAGCAGCGGTGAGTACAAGATTTGCTATAGCTGCAAGGATTCGCTAGTGGCGGGAAAGGTGCCTCCAATGAGCGTATCTTACGGCTACACGTACCCACCCAAACCGGATCACTTACCTCCTCTGAACCTTGTGGAAGAACGACTGATCGCTCCTCGTTTGCCGTTCATGAGCATAAGGCGGTTGACGCACGGTAATGGACAGTATGGCATCAAGGGGCAAGTGGTTAACGTTCCGATAAACGTCCCCACCACGGTGCAATGCTTACCTCGGAACATTCCGGACGACGTGGCCATCGACGTTCATCTCAAGCGCCGGCTCGTGTGCAAACCGTCGTATAAGAGGGGTCTCGTTAAGAAACGTAACATCCACGAGTGGCTCAAACATCTCGAGCATTCTCCGTTATACAAGTACCTCAAAATCAAAATTGATTGGAGGCGCCTCGCAAACGTGCAAGACGACGGCGCCGTGGACGACGACGAGATCGAGCCGGCGCCGGAGGTTACCGATCTTCTCTAAATAATAAAACTTGATTTGTATACACACACACACAGTGTTTCTCACGTCTTTACATGGCGATGAGTGGGCGAATTAACGGAAGAATCGCTGGTTTACCGACGATTCACTCCGGAGCTTCGCCCACTCATCATCATTCACCACGTGGATATGCTGTGACTTTTTGAGCACGACGGAATATTTCAAATTTCGTTGAAGTATCCTTTAAGCGGACGACGCGGAAACCTCCGCCACCTACGGGGGCGACCCGCGGTGCCGAAAGTAGCAAAACGGTCCTGGGCCTACTACTGGTCAGAGCCGCTAAGAACTTCTTCCTAGTCAGGAAATTTCAAAACATAAGTGGCGCGGACCGTTTCCAATTATTCTATAAAAGTAGTTTTGTTCAGTATTTTAGATCGGAAAAGAAGGAAATGCAGTTTGTTAAGTACGGATACTAGAAATGACCCGTCGACATACCCGCCACCAAGCGGTGGAAAAGGCGGCGCATACTAGAAAGGCGCAGCAAGATTAGGCACCGACGAGCGGCGAGCGTGCAAGGTCCGGATGGCACGCGGCGAGGATCCGACCAGTTCCGGTCGTTTCCGAAGGCATGATCCAGAACTAGCGCGAACGACAAGAGAAGAGAAAGGTAGGACAGGACAGTGCGCTACTCACAACTGACGTTTTAATAGTAAAAGACAGTAAAGAAGTGAAGCATTTCTAACAGTATAGAGGTTTTATTCTTGCTTTTCTTTATTTTGTATGAATTAATTTAAAACTTTTGTGCAGAAGTCGGGCAACGCTGTTCAAAAACCGAGCTCCGTGGAATTTTGCCCAAAGTGCGGAGTGCGAAATTCGCCGAACCCAGAGAGCCTCGAACCAGTCAACAACGGCAAAACAGTCAACGAATGTTGTTGTTTCTTTTTTTGCTTTTTGCTGTTTTTTGGTGGGAAACGAATGTGAGGCAGTTCAACTTCCTGCTATCGTTCTCAGCCAGCTTATCTGGAAGGAACCGATACGTTTCTGGCGAACTTTACCAAGATTTTACGGCGTATCCCAAATTCACTTTTCTTTCTTTCTTTTTTTTTTCTTCTCCCCGCGGGAGCGGCGGGTTACCATAGCTCACGGTATAATGTCAACGCGGAAATGATTCACGAGCGGCCTAGCCGAGCGGTCACGAAAAGGAAGACGAGTTCACATTACATCATCAAGGCCCACCGGGGGAATGCTTGGGGAATCAGCGTCCACACACACGCTCTATCAAGGTCAACGCCTCGCGTTGTACCCAGGTACGAGCGGACGGCGCTCGCCACTCGAGTATCCTCGCATTTGTGGCCGCCGTCATTAACGTGACCATTAATATCGTCATTAACACTGTCATTATCCTAGTCAATAACCTCGCCGGAGAGAAGTGCACCCAGAGAAGTGAGGCACGAACTGGCCGCGAAGTATGCACGGTGGGGCGGAAGTAATCTTACGAAAGAAGAGCTTGCGTCACTGCGGATATGTTCCCAATGATTACAAGCCCCGAACAACATGCAATGATCTCTCAGCCGTTTGCTCGTATACGCGGTGAAGACCGGCGCACGCGCGTTCCTAACATTCCCTACTCAAGAGAAAAAAACAAAAGCCGACGAATGCTACGTTGCGGCGGGCAGCCCGGAGGAACGGACTCCCATTCCCGACGGAAATTAGAAGCGCCTTGATCCATGTCGTCGATGCGCGGGAAGTGAAGGAACACACACACAACGGCCCCGTGCTCTAGCGATCTAAATTCCCACCCATAAAAAGGGAACCAATCGATAACCGGGCAAAGGCGGGAATGCTACAGCGAAGCGGCAGCGCCGTACGTACACGTTACCCACGCAACAAGCCATTCACGGACTCAAGTCGACATAAACATACGCCCAACCACGGAAACCCCGACAGAAAAACAAGGAACAAAGAAAACAACAACACAGGCGCCGCATGTAAACACACTGCGGACACCCGCCCACTCACGTAAACGAGGACTGGGCCTTGATTACGCCAACTCGGCCGACACGGAATGTTCAATCATCGTTCGTCCGGTCGGGCAAGACGATGTGTATTTACCTGGGCTTTTGCGTTGGATTCGCTGTTTACGGCGACAGAGCGGCCAGTCGACCAGCCTTCGGGCGCGCTTTGTTGCCTTGCGAGCCGTCAACGCAGCTTCAATTGTCGCGAAACACATAGCACGGGCCACACAGAAGCCAAGGTTATCCGTGTGGCAGCTACTCCCGCTCGCGGGGATACAATCACATCTTCGGGAACTCGGACGCAGCGGCTGTTTGAAGCGTCCGGACTCCGACACTGGGAAAGGATGCGTGTCGCACTCATTTACGAGCAACACGGGCGGTCAAGGCGGGCCGTGCAAGCTGCTGAAGGGGTTGAAGGCGCGGTGACACAAACAGTAGAACAAGCGTATGTTTGGCCTCGAGTTCGTTCTCGCCTTCGCTTTCCTGGCTCGCGTACGTGACGTTACTGACGTCACCCGCTGCTTGAAAACAAACGCACGCACAGCAGAGAGCAGTGAGAGAAAGCAGCCAGTTGACTAACCCCGAATCTACCTACATCAACGTTTGATTACAGCGTCACCGTTCGTATACCTGGCGGCTTCTTTCTAAATCAGAGTTGCGCAGTCTTGCCGCAATGAGCGAAAATTGTGGCGCGTCAATCGACTGGTGATAAAACTGGACGAGAGAGATGGGGCCGTTGTGTTTTAGGTGGAGAGCTCCCAACTGAGCAGACCAGGTAACGTTGACATGGTTACTGATACGGCTGACGGGAGGTCAACGTTTTCAACCACGTGATGCACACGGGCACGTGATCTAAAATGCCATCTTTAGCCGCGCTAGATGGCTGACCAAAGTTGTACTGGCTCTCGCAGCTTTCTGTGGTATTGTGGCGTCTCTAATCTGCGGGAGTTTAATAAAACCATTCTATGTGCGCGACATGATTCGAGAGAGAGAGAGAAAGAGATAGAGAGATGGGATGGCGTAGAAGTAAGGGAGAAAACCTCGGTCATTTATCAACACCAGAACACAGAGTTGTTACAATACACGCTAGAGGCTCAGCTGGCGTTAGTGTCTACGGGACTTCCGGTTACAAATTGAAGCAGACAGCATGCAGTCTACATTTCCAGCCTCCCTGTGTATTCCTATGGGAAAACGCGCGTGAATTTTGTCTCTTCGCCGGAAAATAACATGAATAACTTTTGTCGTTTTGGTTGTACCGGATAGTATGTACCTTTATTGGTATTGTGAAAGTGTAATTGCTTTAGTAGTTACAGCATTTTTCTTTACCCCTGAACGATGTTAAACTTCGCTCTATTTCAGGCCCAAACCTCTGTTTCAAGGAAGGTATGTGAAAACGAGCGACGATTCTAAGCAAACTAACGATCGAAAGGAATGTACTAGAGTGTGTTCAAGGTTTGCTAGCATTTCGGTGGTACTTATATATTGCTAATATGCCCGTCCTGTCATTGAATGAAAATGACCCCGTCGTGCATCTTTACGATCGGTTAAAAACAAAAAAAAACATTCGAACGCAAAATATAAAGCAGGTGAGCTACGAGAGGTTATGTCTTTTTATTTTAGCTATGTCGGGAGTTTTTATCGGGCCCTGCTCTCTGGCTTCCCCCATTTGCAAAGATTTGGAGCGTGCGGGTGATGATTTGAAACCAGAACAAGCATCTTCGCACATATTCATGAGCAGAAAGAATAAAGCAGTACTTATTTATTGCAAATCTGACTATATTACGTGGCTTTCAATTTATTTTGATCGTCTGCGCGCACAAGGAGTTACTTATCCAGTGTTACTCGCGTAGTTCTTGCCGTCTATCATAGACAACGAGGTAGAGGGGCTTAGAGTGATAAACCGGAAGTTCGGAAGTGGCACCCCCGGTTGCCGCCATTTTTTACGCAAAGTGACCACACGTCACGTGACCTCACCAGAGCCGTGACGTCACCGGTAAGATGGCAGCGCCCAGAGCTGGGGAATGCGAGTTTGTTCGGTGCGCGTAGCCGCGATGTGTAGCTGCTTTCCGACGACTTCGGTCTTCTTCGTGCTCGGTGACGCAGGTATAATGTGAAAATATGAAGAAATGAGACTTTATTACCTTTTCCTGCAAGATCGCCATGTATCATCTGGATATTAACACCTGCGAGACAGCATCAGCCGTATCGCCGTACCAGTGCTCAGATTCCCGGATATGTTCGAGGTCGATAGAACTTTGAGTGTGCTTTTAGCATGCAATTTTCGCTTTCTTTTAGCTTGTTTGAATGTTGGGATGTCTGAGAATCGACGCGAAATGTATACGTCGGACGTAGGGCCTAGGGGAATTCGTTTCAGCCCTAGGTAACTGCATAATCACAGCCAACCTTTAGCGAGGAAGCTCCTGCGATTTTTGCGTTT
>JAZHYW010039881.1:0-12439 GCA_037355805.1 Ixodes ricinus
AAATAAAAAATCGTAACAACGCCATAAACTCACCTCGAAGAGGCAAGACGAGCTACGTACCGAGGACTGGACCCGCCTAGGCTCGAGCCAGTGGCGTACACAGGGGGGGGGCCGAAGGGGCCGCGGCCCCCCGCGAAATTTTCGAGGGGGGGGGGGGGAGTCGGCGAGGTCACTAACTCTCGGGTTTATCAATATCAAACTTCGTGGAGAAGTTGTAAACAAAAAAAGGAAATAAAAAGGGAAGGGAATGCAATATGCCATTTATGCCATAGTAAACACAATAAAAAATGCGTAGTTTTAACGCCTTTTATCTAGTATGACTGGAGAATAATCAATTAACAAATATATTCCTTTACTTCTACTTTTAATGCTTCGCGAGTGCCCCATGTCCCTCTCGCGGAGCCGCCAAAGCTGGTTTGTCGTCGCCACGGAGCGGCCCCCCGAGTCCCCTGTCTTAATTGTTCCTCGAGGACCCCCGCTCTGGGTGCGTACCATGCGCTGTGCTTCGCTCGAGCGCAGCGGGGCCCCTCGATGTTTTGTAGCCTTTTTTTTATTTTGAAAAGAAGCGTCGGTACTGCTCTTGCACCCCGACGAGGGGTTTTTCTTGGAAGCGCTGTCCGGCTGACGGTCGACAGTTAGGGCGAAGGTTTTTGGGAGTTTTCGGAGGTCTAGGCACGTGTCCTTTCTTAATTGGATTTTGTATTGTCTGTTTGTTTTGTACCGCGTGGCTCCCATTGGTCTAAAAAGAGCGATATCTGATTGGCTCCTCGAATGGCGGGAAAAGTCTTAGCAAAGTGAATATAGGCGCCTAAATGAGCGGGATTTGCGGTTCAAGGTTCGAGTACGGAAGTTGTCATCGGCAGTTTGAGAACCGCGCGAGATAGGGGCGCGAGTGTGCGACCTGCTGCCTCAGGACGAGAGCCAAGTGCAATATGTGAGTGTGTAAACCATTTTACATCGTCCCTTTGTTGCGCTGTGTGACTTCCTTGACTTTCGCGTAGGTGAGCTTCTCTCTGTTCCGCTGAGGGAGCGCAAGCCTCTTCCGCGGGGCAGGGAGGAATCCCATGAGCTATGCAGACGATATGGCCAGCATCTCTTCACGAGTTGATGGCCCGTAAGGGGTTCACCCAAGGGTCTTCGCGCGTGCTTCGTGTCACCCTGGGGCGGGGCGTGGCGGGGGCCGCGGTTGCGGGCTCGGCTGCGCGGGATGCACCACACACAGCGGTGCGCTCGCGGGTTTGGGCTTGTGGCTGGGGCCTCCGCCGTGGTCTGCGTGGGGTGGGTTGGGGCACAGCCAGTCGTTTTATCTTCCCCTCTAGGTTCTGATCATTAGTTGTTTCCACACGTGCAGATTTGTTATTCTTATCTTGTAGTTACGACTACTGTTTGTTTATGTTTACACCTACTCAGCGGCGGGCTAGCAGGCGCACATGCGTAAGGGTACTGACCTTTCTGTCTAGCCTTGCACGACGCTGAGTGGGCAAACTTTCTCGTGCAAATAAAAATTATTATTATTATTATTATTTTGTGAGCGGACTTCGGGAACCTTAGAAATCGACACCGACGAACAAATCACGTGAGACTTTTGTCGGTTAGATCAGGTTAAGATAGGGAGTAATTTATGGTGGAGCAGCTTTCCACTGTTTATCGTCTATCCATCAAGGTGTTCCGCGTTTCTACATATGCATCATTGTTTTATCAGCCCTGCTGACTGGAGGCTTCATGCATTGGAGTCGTGCTTTACAAAATATTTGTTTTTATGATTCTTGTTTTCTGCTAACTCTGGTGTTTTCTTTTGACGTGACTTGTAAATAAAAAGAGTAAAATGAAAATGCCTTCCTGGTGGGGAATTTCCGGGGCATCATTTTTATGTATCATAATCATCCCAAAACCAAATGACAACTTTATTTTAATTACTTAATAGAAGAATGCATAGTTATTAGGAAAAAAAAACTTTCTTTTCTTTTTATCTTGTCCCCCTTTACTCTCGTTGGTCCGGCCCCCCTGAAATGAAATCCTGCGTACGCCACTGGCGAGCACCCGCACCGCAAACACATTCTCGATTCCTGATTAGTTTCGTCCGCTCATCGGGGATCGCCTGTTACATTTAGCCTCCTCGCCATATACCCTTTCCAGAATCCCCTTCTCCCGTCACGATTGGATGACTTTATCAAGAGGTCATGATGTATCCCATTCCTTTCATAAATATGTTTTCTCACTCCCTCACGGAGCGGCTCGCATGAGACGTGTGGTGTAGAAGGCGATAGGTGTCGACACCGGCGCATCGACACTGGTCAGTATGGTGGTGGTTGTGCACGTGCACCGCGTGCCAGTGGCGTAGCCAGGAATTTTTTCAGGGTGGGGGGACTTAGGTGGCTGGGATGTTCATGACTTGGGGTGCGGAGAGGGGAGGGGGGTCAAAATGCATGTGTGTATTATAGGGTCGGCTGGATTTTTTTTTTTTGGGGGGGGGGGGGGGACAAGGGCTGAAGCCCCATAAGCGCCCCCTTGGCTGCGCCCCTGCCGCGTGCACGGGCACGTGCGGACTGCAGCGACTTTCTGCTGCCCTGTCGACTGCAGCGCCGCGATTGTTGTTTACGCACGCAGCCTCACAAGTTTCCATGGCCGAGTCGCGCTGTTCCAAACACTACTCAACCGTATTCTAGCACACTGTATCATTACATTCCCTTACGTTGCTCACGAGTGCTATGAAAGAAAACAAAAGAAACAAGTCAGATGGAAAGAACGTGGTCTTGGCGTTTCGATGCAACGCTGAGGCCACAGCTGCGCTCATACGACATGTGGCATTTTGCCACATCTGTTTCTTCTTCTTTTTGTTTAGGCGCTCTGTCAGCGCGCATAGACATGGGCGAGGAGATCGAACTATAGGGGGCGCTTTATGGAGAGCTTCTTGTCCTCACAGCCCGGTGTGGCACTAGTGTGTGTGTACTAAAACAGCATAACGCACGGTCTGGGCACGAGCGCTTTGCTCTGACCAGTGCTTTAGTCGCACGAGGAGCGGAATTCGAATAGTCATCTTCGATTTCTCTGATGAAAAACAAACATGAAAATTCGGTTCGTTGTCCCCACAGCTGAAGCGTACCACTAGAGGTGTCACTGTTCGATCTCCTCCCCAATAGCGCTGGCAGACACTTCTGTTCGAACGTGGATCGTGCATTCTCGGACTGTACAGCGCCGCCTTTCTGGTCGCGTCATGCAGACGCTACATCAAGCATTGCATGGGCGCGCGTCTTGGGGACGCGCTCGCTCCCCTGGCCGAGAACAACAGACCTATAGGCCTTCGGCGTTGCCCAGGGGCAGGGGGCGCTGAAAAAAGAGACTTGTTAGGACTTGTTTTGGGTAGGGTGCCTCAATGTCCTTCTGTTTTGGATGATGCCACCCTTTGTAGTACCCGATGCCGATAGCACGCGCTCACGGGTAAAATACAAAGAAATCGACGAAAACAAAATGTCGCTAGAGCACAGTCAGCGCCACAAACGCGTGCAGGGATACGCTCTTTTCCGCGCTTCTGAACAAAAAATAAAAATAAAAGTGTGGGACGAAATGACCAGATGTCTCCACCCTAAGCAAAGTGCACATGAAGGCACCCTAGTTTTGGGTAGTACATTCTTTAGCGTTTCAATTTTCAAACCTTCAAACATGTAGAAGCGCGCCTGCTCTAGCCGATTTCGCGACGTCCAAGCAGGTGCTTTTTCTTCTTTTTTTTTTTTAATCATTCTTCAGCATTCGAGAGAAAGAAAAAAGCTCAGCCAACGTGCCGTAAGTAGTGCGAGGCGCAATCAGGTCAGCTTATACTACCCAAAATTAGGGCGCCACAGTTTGTTCAAAGGTTCAGCGCAGGAGGCCTATTGTCTTGAGATTGCGCCACTGTACGACCGTGCACGCGGTGCGCTAGGCTGGCAGGGTCGCGCGCTGAGCTCGACGTTGTTCTCCCTCGAGAATCTTTGGAGTTGGTCGTCTCATTGCGGCTCTCTGTGGCTCACCGCCGGTTCCTGTCCCTGGGTCATCACCATGCCTGGGTGAGCCATAATATACCGTGTCTCGGCACAGCCCGTCCCTGGACGTTTAGCTACGAGCTCCTGTTTGTTTCAGCACGGAAGCGCCTTTAGCGTCAGCCGCGACTAAGGCGCTCGGCCGTCCGACGACCGTCCCTTCACATAATCCAGATTATATGGCGACCAGGATGAAATATTTCTTTTTTCAATTGTCCTCCCGGGTTAATTTGACTGAATCTTGGGCAGAGGCAGCGCACCCGCCGCGTTCCGGTCCATTGCACTGGGTGCAGGCACGTAACGTTGTTCTTCGTTCGATTAGCTTTGCAGCCGATTCGAACGGTGGGACTAGTTTGTTGGTACTGGGCCCCCGACGGCTAGACAAGTTACTTTTCTAGTTGGCTTCGTCGGCGTCGAAACTGACGAGTACTACGTTGCAGTTCGGTACTTTCGTGGAATGAGCCTTTTTCTAGAGTTCCTGTATAGGCATCCCTACGGGAGCCAGAGTTGCGCATTTGATTCCACGTGCCGCGTGCCGACCTCGCCGCTATTCGCCGAGATCCGATCACGTCAGGAGCCGGATTAAGTGTTGTGCAGCAAAGTAGACGTTGCACGCGCCCCGACAGTACGTTCCCCTGCTTTTGAGCGCGCCGCGCGCCTCGAACGCGCGGCGCTGCTATTCGCCGAGTTCAGTCACGTGAGGAGCTGAATCCAGCATGCCGTCCATGAAAGCGCAACTCTGGCTCGCCGTAGCAGCCTATGGACGCTTCTACACCGCGCCGATACTGAGCCGCCATAGCCGACCTTCTCTTGTTTTACCGAGATACCGAGCCACTAGAAATTGGTGTGGACGAGCCGTCCACGATGACCAATGCTGCGGAGAAACGACAGCATAACATCTAAGATGGCAATAACCCTGCCTGCTATGGTAATAATGAGTGTGAAGTAAACGTAATAACGGAAACGACAACTGACAGGTCAGTTATGGCGGCGCCATGCTCAGCTGCAGCAGAGCGTCTATTAGCGAGCGAGATGTTTTGGTGGCGCCCTCCTATAGTTCCCCTTGTGACGTCATTACCTTGCGAACAACAAGTTCGATGGTGTTTGTAAATAGCATGGTGGAAGCTTGAAATCATCGCGCTCTCAAAGGAGCACTGCCAACACCGTCAAAATTAAAGTTCTTTCATTCCTCTTATTTCCGTCGATGATAAATCCTTTTCTGACGTCATAGTCAGCGTTCGGCCAATCGTGGAAGGCCGACCACAGCGACGCTTTCGGTCGCGCACGTCGCCAATACAGGAACTCTACCTTTTTCATATAATGACGACTCCAAGTGGCTAAAACTCCAACTATACGGTTGGTGGATGGTATGGGAGCTGCGATACCTTTCCTGTCTTCTCTGCGGCTGTTCCGAGTCGCGGAAGAGAAAGAAGTAGTATAGTGAACCATTCTTCCAGCGGCCAACCGAGGTTAGGGCTACGCCGCTGCGAGGGGAAGGCCTGCGTATGTACAGAACCCTTCTTAAGAAAAGGTCCAACTTCAGCGGATTTTTTTAAACTTTCCGCGGGACTGCTCTAAGGACGTCCACGGAGGAACCCTTTCTGAGACTATGTAGAGTCGTTCTCGTTCGTTGGCCGTTTAGCTTTCATTGAGTTGAACCGCGATAGGAAGGACATGGCTTGGTTCCCTGTCATCCATCTTGTGTTCATAGATGTTGAACAGAAGATTCCGCCTGTTTTACTGGGCGCGGACGGTGAACCAGGTTCCACCTTGTTAACGATGATACGATCGTTTGTACCTTGGTTGTACTTTGGCGGAGTGGGACGCACCTTACAGTCGAAGGGTGTTCAAATCCCCATTTTGTCTCTTAGCCGAGGACGCCGGTAGCCATCTTGAACGTACAGCTGAGTGACAGCTGCGCGAGGAAGCGGTAGGCCACGAGCCGCCATTCCAGACTTCCTGAGTTTTAAATTCTGCTTTTAAATCTTGCTCCTTTTTTGTTTTTTGTTTCTGCGAGTCTTTTTGGCGCGCTCCCGCATTTCGCTTTACCTTCTATACATAGGTTGCACGTATCGTCATATCCTTCCTCCTTTCTGGTGGCCAAACTTGCCGATTATACCTTTACGTGTTCACGCTTAGTGTGCGAGCGCAGCGAGCTGGAAGCGTGAGCACGAAGCTTCTGTGCGTCAGGTTCTTTGCTGCGAGCGCGCAAGCTGGAGAAGCGCGAGACCAGCACTGGTCTCGCGTTTCTGCCTTGGCTTCGCTCGCAGATAAACTGAAACAGTATAATGAGCTGTGCTCATCGCTTCCGCTCGCTCGCACGTTCGTGTCTGCTCGTAGAATATGCACAGTAAAGGTTACGCTCGAGGAAGTTCGGCCACCAGAAAGGAGGAAGGAATGACGTCACGTGCAATCCATATATACTCTATTTCACCTTATGATGTACCGCTGGAAAAGCTACAAGCGCGAGCTCCTTTTTCTAGGGCACATCTCGGCGGCACAAGCTCTCGTGCATGAAGGGCAGCTGCCAACGCTATGAACTCGCGCTTCTATAGCCAAGTTGCGCTGACGCAATAGCCTCGCTGTGGCCGAACTTTCTCGACGTGGCCAAACTGCGCATGGGCCTACGAGCACTGTCACGATCGTCAGCTGTTGACGGTGTTAGTTTCATGATCTTCGTATGATCTGCGAGCTTCTACTGTGCTTTGTAGACACACCTTTGAACTCGTCGTCAGCACCCGCTCGAGCAAGTAGCCAGACTAACGGAGCTGCGTGACGTCACGACTGGCAAATCCCAGTCGTGACGTCATGGAGAGAAACCATAAGAGGGCGCCACCAAAGACATCTCGGCGCTCATGTATGGCCTTCGCTTCGCTACAACATATGGTGAAACGGAGTATAAGGAAGACAATTTCAGAAATCGGTACGACGGTTTTTGTTTTACACTTTCACGTGTGCTCGCGTCGGCCTGAACTCCGACGAGCATTGCGTTTTTTAGCTTTTGTTTGTTGGTATTTTGGTGCACCACAGGCGCGCTATATGTCATAGAGAACTTTCACACCGTGTAGAAGTGTGTACCTGCAAAGGCGACGCTATGTAGCAACGAGAGCAGTCACTGCCGCAGACGCCTTTGTGCTACTCACTGTTTTCAGCTGAACACGTTGAAGCTTCTTGAGCATACATAACATCCATCTTTGATCCGTTTTTCTTTCTTTTTTATAACAATTTTTTTTTCATAAGAAATTGAACAAGTTTCCGCAACATTCATGGGGACGGCGGCCGCGCCACCAGCATTCCTTGCGGTTCGCTGGCATACTGGTTCAAGCATGACAGGCTTGGAAGGTCTGGCATTTTGTCTTATCTTGGGACGACGGGCATGGGCCTAATGAAGCCGAAGCGTTAAAAGAAGGCGCTTCTTAACCTGCCAGGTGTGGAAGGTAAGAACATTGCGTCAGCGCTACGTCTCAATGCCGTGCCGACAACGGAGCTTTTGGACGAATTCGAGTCGTTCATCCAAGCTGTCGCAAAGCATTTTGAATTTTCTGGATGCGTTGCACTCGAGCGCAAGAAGGTCTAAGAGCGAAAACACCTACCGGGAGAAGGCGTGTACGAATACGTGGCTACACTTCACCACAAAGAATCGATTTGTAGGTACGTTAGGTGTCACTGTTGAGTAAAGGTTGGCAGGGATTTCCTGCGTGGACTGCATATTACAAGCGATCATCCTTCCAACACTTGGTGTCGCGGGAAAGATGATCGCATATTTTGCGACACTCTGCCCAGAAGATGCGCTCTAAGAAGGGGAATTTCGTTACTTTTTCCTTTTTCCTTTGTAACACCCGCTTTAAGCAAACGCGTATTTTCTAACCATAAATATAGATAAAAGGCAAACTAATAACATTGTGTCACTTCATTTAGGCCAAACAATAGAAATCTGGCAGATCAAAGGTATTCTCTCACCGCAGCAGAGTACTCGTATACATACGAGATAAAACGAGTGTCCACAACTAGAAGATTATCAAAATATTTAATAATGGCGACACTCCTATACATGCCTTGCACCTATGTCACATGATGACGTCGAACACCGGTATCCACCATGGTGGTGGTTGACTCGACGGCCCTTTGCAGCGAGAGCAATGGTAAACTACGCCGCGCTCGGCTGTAGCAATTACTATATACTTATCCTGACGATCGTCCGATCGTTTCGTTGGCATCCCCGCGAGACAGAGTAGCCGTGAAGTTAGCGAAAGTACGAGCGGCAGGAAGGGGATGCGGCCACGGATTACCGAGTTTGTGGGACGCATTTCATAACGGCGAGCGACGGCACTTTTCTACTGTTGTTTACGTTCACGCACGCCTTTGCATCGGCTGTTGGCCGTTCGTGGTGTAGATGGCCTTTGCCTTTCGTTACATAACGCCGTTTCCACGCTTCGAGCGCACCTTGGGGGCTCCCGGCCGAGTACGGGCGATTTTCGCGAAGCGAGCCCGGCCAGACGGCGATCGGTCGGTGGCGGCCGCCGTGTGCAAGCTCGCAGAGACGCCACCACCGGGGCATCGCTTCGTGCCGTCCGCGAGACGATAACCTTTGCAAGGAGCTAAAGTATGCAGGCGAGCCGGTGAGGAAACATCATATTATAAACCCTCCGTTATTTGATTTGTCCTTGTCTCAGGGTTTAGATTATGACGTGCGTTGTTTACCAGTATTTCGCAAAATCGTAACAATTTTTCTACAAGCGACTCCTAGAGCCGCTCGTCAAATGTTGAAGCACGCAATTCAGCTTTTCTTTTCTTTTTTTTTTTTGCGACACGACAGTTTATTTTTCTTCTTTCTTTTCTTTAAAACTTCGTCGGCGGCATATCGAAAGTTTCGGCTCGTAGCGCGATCGCACCAATGCCGAAAAATTCTGCACGTAAGCTCGGCAAGTTTTTCCAAGTTCACATGTAACACAACTGGTACCTTTAATTGTTGAAGGTATTGTGCATGTCAGCGCATGTCAGGGCAGTTAGCGGCATCCTACGCCTTGGTATACGCATCCGCGCGGTGTGAAGTCAACCACCACTATGGTGCGGGGCCGGCGGGGCCCCGTCCTTCCCTAGCGGGACGTCACTTGCAAGGCATGTATTGGTTAAAGTTTTGAAAACGAACCCGCAACTGCGTGGTCCAAACCAGATATTCAGCAAAACTTGCAAACTGTCGAGAAAAAATAAAATGCGCACACATGCCACGTTTCATTTGTTACGGAAGGACTACTTTATTGTAACTTAAATGTTTTAGGTTTTTTTTTAGATAAATAACGTTTTACGCTGTTTTCCTGCCTAACAAGAATACTACTTACTGGAAGATTGATGCTCCTGCATTTTTTATTTTTTCTAGGGACAGGATTGTTGGCGAGATAGACCACTTTCAAGCGATATTTTGGAGCATTTGGCGTAAGGAACAATCTTCTCCCCGATAGGAACCCGTTTGTCTTACAGAGTACTTTATTCCCGCAAACATTCGATGGTGTACTCTATATAGTATCACTCACTTATTTACACTATACACTGTGCGGTCGCACACGTTTAGGGGCCGCCTCGGTAAGAATTTAAAACCGGACCTGCGGATATCCGTTTCCGATCAGCTTCTACAGCCCCTGGCATAGGTATCTGATCCGCAATCATCCAAGTTTGATTGGCGCTTGGGCGAAATTGCCGAAGCCTGATGCGAACCTTTCCGTATACTCTCCGTCGCCCGCTTGCGACTCCCTCTCGTTAAAAACAACAAGTTCTTCTTACAGCGGGTTTGCGGCAACTCTGTCATGTTTGAAACATTCAATAGTGAAGGTGGCCATCGATGCGCATATACAATTCGTAATAAAACTATATAGGATTAGTGAGGACAATTGTCCGCTTTCAAAAAGGTGTCTCGCAAAGTTTGAAGTCATCGTAAGTCACGACTAATTGTGCCTCAAACTTGCATGATGCAGCATTGGGTCTACATTATCTTGGGTTGTCCGGCAATAAAAGATCATTTGTTCGCGATTCGTCTTTGTGTTCCACTTCAGAGTTCGGAGTTAAGTTTAATTAAAGCAGTGGGAATCTGTATCAATCCCCGATTGTATTGAGCCAGTTGCGAGTCAGAGCAAATGCTTGTCGGTGTTCATCTCCGTACTGCCGGTTAGAACCATTTGGCCGAATTGAAGTGGCACTTCACTTTCGCTAAAATACTTCATTCTGCAGTGCACTCGGTAAATACGCTCAAAGTTGCAGCCGAAAAAAAAAATAGTATCGGTTTTGTGCCGCCCTTTGTAGTACCCGATGCCGACAGCACCACCGTTACTGTACTTCGTTTCAGCTCCGGTCCGAGCGCGGCCGATGTTATGAGTCGAAGGGCCAATCAAGCAGCGCAAAAAGCGCAACGTCATGGCGTGCTCTGTGCGCTTGATAGGACTACCCAGCGGAATAGCACGCACAGAGAGACGGCGAATACCGGCTGGTCCTATCAACTGCAGAGAGCACGCCATGACGTTGTGCCTCTTGCGCTGTTTGATTGGCCCTTCGGCTTATAACATCGGCCGCGCTCGGACCGAAGCTAAAACGAAGTATAGATGAACTCAGTTATGGAACTTCCCATAAACGCCGTACATTGGAGGGGTCCGAAACCGTGTCCGATTTTTTGTGGCTAGGTGGCGTTGCCGGCGCATTAATCCACGCGTTTTCGTCTGCTACTGCTCCACGGCTGCTTTTGAGTCCCGACTCCTCTCGTGGTTCAGCATGGTTTTGGGTTAGTTTTTGCCCTTTCGCCAGTAAAAAGTAAAAATGTGACTACCAACAGCAGCAGAAACAATTTGAAAGTTGTCTGCTGCTGTTATCCGTAAGAAAGGCCAGAACCGCGCCATCAATGATGATGATAGCGAGTATTAATGCAGAGCGCGCGCCCTCTAACAGGCGCCACGCAAAGGGACCCCATCCGGAGCGGAGTTCCAGAACTGAGTTGTTCTAATAACGTTGGACAGCACGCGCTCACGGGTAAATTACAAAGAAATCGACGAAAACAAAATGTCTCCATAGCACAGTCAGCGCCAC
Organism: Ixodes ricinus; assembly: GCA_037355805.1. Taxonomy (NCBI): domain Eukaryota; kingdom Metazoa; phylum Arthropoda; class Arachnida; order Ixodida; family Ixodidae; genus Ixodes; species Ixodes ricinus. Next base: position 11,082 of record JAZHYW010039881.1, read on the forward strand.
GAACACGTGCAGAGACACGCTCGTTCACGTGCTTCTGAACAAAAAAAAAAAATAAAAAAAGTGGGGGACAAAATGACCAGCTGTATCCACCCTATAAGCAAAGCGCACTTGAAGGCACTCTAGTTTTGGGCAGTACAATCTCGAGCGTTTCAAACTCTCAAACACTTAGAAGCGCGCCTGCTCTGGTGTGGAACGCGAGATCAGGAGGAAAATACAAAGAAAAAGCTAAATTCGAACGTCGTCGAAGCACAGGTCAAAGCTAAGACGCTAAGAACGTAAGCCGAAAGGCGCCGTGTTACGTGTTCCAAAGTAAAAACGAAAAAAAAATAGCGCTGGGACGCCAGGTATTTGTGCGTCACCACCCAGAGATAAGAGACGCGCACCCTATAGTGGTTGTGGCATGAATCTGGTACTTTCGATTGTCTTGAGGCGTTGAATCTAACCGATTTCGGACGTCCAAGGTGTTTTTTCATTCTTCAGAGAGAAAAGAAAAAGCTCAGCCAACGTGCCGTAAGTAGTGCGAGGCGCAATCATGTGAGCTTGTACTGTCCAAAATGAGGGCGCCACAGTTTGTTGAAAGGTTCAGCGCAGGAGGCCTATTGTCTTGAGATTGCGCCACGTACTGCACGACCGTGCACGTGGTGCTCTGGCTGGCAGGGTCGCGCGCTGAGCGCGACGTTGTTCTGCCTCGAGAATCATAGGAGTTGGTCGTCTCATTGCGAATCTCAGTGGCTCACCGCCGGTTCCTGTTCCTGGGTCATCATGCTTGGGTGAGCCACCGTGTCTCGGCACAGCCCGTCCCTGGACGTTTAGCTACGAGCTCCTATTTGCTTCAGTACGGAAGCGCCGAGAGAGACCAAACCGATTTTAAGCCTCTTGCGATCTCTTAGGACCAGCTCCGCTGCAGCCGAGCTGGTCCTAAGAGATCGCAAGAGGCTTAAAATCCGGTTTGGTCTCTCTCGGTCGAACTCGGTCGCAAGAGTGTGAACGGGCCTTTAGTCGCAACTTAGGCGCTCGGCTATCCGACGACCGTCCGTTCACATAATCCAGATTATATGGCGACCAGGATGGAATATTTCTTTTTTTAATTGTCCTCCCGGGTTCATTTGACTGAATCTTGAGCAGAGGCAGCAACCCGCCGCGTTCCGGACCATTGGCCTGGGTGCAGGCACGTAAACGTTGTTCTTCGTTCGATTAGCTTTGCAGCCGATTCGAACGGTGGGACTAGTTTGTTGGCACTGGGCCTCCGACGGCTAGACAAGTTCCTTTTCAAGCGGGCTTCGTCGGCGTGGAAACTGACGAGTACTACGTTGCAGTTCGGTACTTTCGTGGAATGAGCCTTTTTCATATAATGACGA
>JAZHYW010039882.1:0-53897 GCA_037355805.1 Ixodes ricinus
GTCACCAAAGCAAGTTCAATAGAAATCACAAACAGCGACCGTAAATGCAACTTATAATCATCAGCATCTATAAAAAACAATGACCAGAATTTCTCTTATTGACATTTTGTTCAAATCCAAATATTTAAAGTTATAAGCATTTAGTAAATTAGGGATATTGCATTTTAGCATTTGTGTGCCATGGTTTGTTCAACACCTGGCTCCACAGGTAAGATATACATTAATGGTTTATAGACGACCAAGGGCTGTTAGAAAGTTTGTATTCCTAGTGACCTCTATTTTTAGTCTAGCACTAAGTCTGCACTAATAAAAATTGTGAACGTTGATGATGCGGAACTTTTTAAATAGGTCAGATATATGAGACTGACGTGGAATACTGCCTATGGCTCTTACTGATTTCGTTTGCAACAGGTGTATCATTTCAAGATTTGTTAAAGTGGTTGTGCCCCAAACTAAATTGCACTAATTTAGGTCGGAATAGGACAAGGACCTTGTAAACCATTAACTTAACGTTTATTGGTAAAGTATAACGATGACGGTATGACATGCCGAACAACTTGTGACAACTTTTTATAATGTTGTTCATGTGATTATCCCATGACATATTATCAGAGAAAATGACGCCTAAAATTTTAAAATAGTTTACAATATCAATCTTTGTTGAATTTATGCTCAGGTCCTTAGTAAAGGTGACTACTTTATTTTGGGACGAAAGGGGAGCACAACTTTTGATTTCTCAAAATTTATTTAAAGTAAATTAGATCTACTCCACATTTTGAACCCAGACAACGTCAAATTTGCTTTGTCACAAAAGCAAAAAAAAACAAATCAGCATTTTCTGCAGACAAAAATATACTAGTGTCGTCGGCGTAATTTATGAATTTTGCTTGTGAACTAACATTGATAATATAATTTACGTATACATTGAAAAGAAAAGGACCCAATATGCTGCCTAGAGCTACACCGGAGGAGATGGTCTTTGTAAGAGAGGAGTTTCCATTAATTGAGACGTATTGTAATCGATGCTCCAGATACGATTTTATCAGCTGCAAAGCATGCCCATCGAAAACCATAAGTATCTAATTTCGCTAAAAAGACTTTCTGATTGAGGCAATCAAACGCCTTTGGCAAGTCAATAAAAACACCAAGAACAAGTTTTTTTTTCTTCTAAAGTTCGAATAATAAACTCTTTTTGGCTAATAAGGCAGCCTGGGTGGACTTGTCTTTGACGCACCAGCTCGCCTTCACGTTGAACACTTTTTGCCCTCTTCAACTCATGCTTTTGATTGGGTAACACCTGATCAGCGAACACTATCTGGCAAATCTCTTGACCTTGTTCAGAGTTAATACGTCTGATTATACCGGGTTTGCAACCATATGCACCTTGTCCTGAGGTGTGTTTCCGGAGAGCAGGGACGGGGGGGGGGGTGGGGGCGGGGCATTTTTGGTGGCGTTCCGCGGGCAACCTGTAGCCGATTTCTGATTTAGAAGGTTCAGTCGCATGCATGCTTGCATCCATCCGCCCATCCAACGCATCGGCATGTTCTAGTTTCATGCGCCCGCGGCCGTGCCGAATAAATTATAATCTGTTTTAATTTAGTTCAAGCTTGCTACGCCTATTGAATTCGCTAGATTGACGCTCGTTATACCGACTTGTTTCAAGGCGGATGGCGCCATCTATCGAGGCACACAGTATATATATATACATTTTTTTATTGAGAGGAGGCAAGAGAGTTTCGCGTTCATTCCCCGATGAGTCCTATTGTCCCGTTTGGTTTATGGAGGCATCGATGCTCATTCGTTCAAGTGCACGTGGGGAGGAAGGTCATTTCGGCGGAGTCCCAATTACTTGAAGTGCGTCTTTTGTGTATGCCATCCCATCCTCTCTTGTCCTCATCTGCAAATGTTTTTTTTTTCTTCTTGACTTAAAAGAAAGCGAAAAGCCTTTGGATTGTTTACGCATCGTATGCTTTTTCCGAAGAGTTCCTGTAGATCTTTTTGTGCACGCGTTATGTTCAGTGGAATATTTTCATTTTATATGTTGACCGTCTCGGCTCCACGAATACCACGAGGCCAGTATTTTGTGCCTTTCAGGATATTTGATAGGAGCATAACTTACTTGAATCGTGGCAAAAATCGATACGCGTGCGACCGCTTATGAAGACCTCTTCAGTCAATACATTAAATCTGATTCGACATGTTAAAACAATTTTTTAAGTACAAGCCGATTCACGCTTATTGTGAGGAGAACGGGAAACAGTGACATTTTAGTAGTTGAGAAAAAAATGAATTCCACTAGGATCACGTTATCGAGTCTGCGGTTTGGGGAAGAATGGGCAAACGGCGCCCGCTGTGAACTAACTGACAGTTCAATGCCGGAATTGGCCAAGTCAAGTTGGGCTGCGGTTAAGGTTATTGCGTTTGTTTTCTAGCTTTACAGCATATTTGATTTGCTCGAAACATAGCACACTTCTGCTAGTAGATTTACGCACGTTGTATTACCGCGTTGCGTTACAAAGCAGGCTCTAAATTTAACCCTAGTGATGCGCCAGACACCCAACTTTTGCGCACTGCCTATCACCTGACTTGGTCCGCAGCGCCCTCGCAGCAAGCGTCTTATGTGTGCATATTAAATTCCAGCCTCTGCACTTAATCAGGTCTTCTAGATTAGGTTTTGTTTGGGAGCTCTAGTTTCATAAATTAATGAGTTATACACATCAACAGTAGTAGTTCTAACCAAAAAGAAACAAAAAAAATGTCTTCATATTTTTATAGTAGATATTCGATCTCTTCGGAAACCAAAGCTCTAGTCATCAAGCGCTTCCGCACTACGAAACGGAAAACCCCCGTTTGGGAGAGAGAAGAGAGGAGAGAGGGGGATTTTTTATAGGCAGCCTAAGAGTACTGATGCATCAATTATCGTCAGAGATAAAATTTCATACGGAGTTTTTTTTTATTATTTAATCACCCAAAAATAGTAAATTTAGAAGACTACTTTGGAAGTATATTATTTTTCTTACTCTGAGGCAGACATTAATAATACGATTCACGTATGCGTTCTTCCACAAAGCCCCAAATATGTATAGAGCGCAAAGGCGATAAGCCTGTCAACAATCGACCTCCTGCTCATACGAGTTTATGCACTGGTCTCTTGGTATTTATTGTGAGAATTTGTTTGCCCACATTTTTACATACCTTTGAATACAGACAGGAAACATGTAAGGCCCGTATTTTTGAGCCTATTAATTTCTAATATTTATTGTTTCTATGTATATGCCTTCGCGTGGATGCTAGTTTTAATAATATTTCTATTTAATGTGTATCTTTTGTGCGCTTGTAATTTTTTATTTTTACTTCAATGCCACGGATAGGCACCCTTGCATTTGCTACTTTCAGTGCCGCCGTCGAAAATTGTGTTTAGCGGACTCGCAAGGACTGGTGATGACAGGCTCGACTTTTGTACGCCTTTCGGAGCGTGAGGTATGAGTGAATGAAAAATATTGGCGCCTCAAAGAAAGAAATATTTCATAAGAAAATCTAACCTGACACGTAGAGATTAGGGTTCGTGGCATAAAATCCCACGACCTACCTTTTTTTTTTTCGCGGTAGACGAGACAGAAAACGGGCATGAAATTGTCGGTGAGGTCTGCAAGATATGATTTATACAATTTTCGCTTTCCGTAGGTTTTTCGGGGATTATAATTTTATATTTGCATACCAGCGTGCGCTGGCATGCACGTATATTATATGGTAATAGAGGTTTTATATTCTCGTCCTTTAATTGCTTCTTGCGTTTACGCTGTTCTTCTACATTGGCCTATGTTTGAGCGCATTTTGATACCTCACTCGTCCACAGGATTATGTGCATGTCTGTTTGCTTACGTGTATTTGCAAGCGCACAGAAAGGGATTTTAGGGGTTTGGGCTTGAGGGGTGCGGTGCAAAGCAAAAGCTCTAATGTATTTCCGAAAAAAAGCTTTTTTTTCCCACATGTTTTTGCCCATTTTCTTTGTTATACTGATATTTTATACTTCGCAGTCTCGTTTTTTATGTACTTGCGGCAGGATTAAATATTCAATCTAAAGTTTTTGTTTTTTATATATGGACATATCAGCTGACGCTAGGGCGCATTTACCATGGAGTTCTCTCTCCTCGAATGGTGTTTAATAATGTGGTAATCTCACGCTGCGTCTGTGAATTGTACTATGACGATATATTCTGATATTATAGGGTGTCATCTGAAGCTATTTAAATAAAAAATACGTTGATCGAGACGACGTTTAATTGCGAGTTTGTGCAATTAAAGCTGTTCCTGACATAGAGTTGCGGTCCAAATATTCAACGTATACCTTAATTTATTTGAAAATAAAGACGAAAGTCATAAATGTGCAGCCAAACATACCTTCTAAGAATGCCAATAAACAGAACAAAGGACACATTCACAGCTGGACCAGAATTGCTTCAACATTGACTTAAACATGTTTCAGCGGGTGAAAATGTTTGGAAGATTCCCTCAAATATTGGCATAGGTAATGCATGTCAGTTATTAATTTTCGTAGCCGCGCTCGTATTTGGTATCCAGAAGGTAATTCAAGTCCTCCACTGGATTCCAATATATTGTTTTGTTGTTACACTTCACATTCGTTCTCGAAGTCAATAAGAAGAATATGTTCTCACCCCAGTCTGTTCAGCTAATTTTAACACTTCCATTTCTTTATTTTCGTCTGCGTGTTTCTATTACGTCGTCTGCTCACTCAACGATTTTTCCGGGCATGTTGCTGTAAGTCAATTGTCTGCTAATTTGTTGTCTGTTTGTTTGTCGGGGAGTTGTCGCGTGATATTTTAACATAATCCCCACACCACACTCCTTTGACTCTCTTATCCTCGAAGCGCCAACAGGAATACCAGCCCTCGTGATGACGTCACTTGGTGAACGTGACGTGATTGGCTGATTTATTCGCCAGTTCCACTGGCCCCGAAAAACAAAAGCCGGCGCTTCAGCTATGTCTCGGTGGGGAAACGGCCATCGTCTGGAAAAGGCGAAACGATTCGAAACGGAAGTAGTTGGGAAGTCTTATACACGCACATAGAGAGACGGAATCCTTAACAAATAACGACAGGAGTGAACCAAGCGAAAGCTAAACACCCACACGAAAAGCGTCCATGGCATTGACATCAGACGTGATTGGAGTACGATGGTCGTTCTTTTACTTTTGCGTGCTATCTATAGTGTTTATACGATCGCATAAACCTGAAGCGCCTGGCGTGATACGGCTCACGTACCCACGGAACATAAGTAAAGATTTGCAGCGTTAAGAAAGAACTGGAAGGGTGCAGTTGAGTTCACTAGGGGGCTCTTAAGGCGGCAGCTGCCATCTTTCTCTCAATGCTTGCTGGGTGGTTTTGCATTTGTGGTACTATTTTATTTTTTATTGGGTGCTTCCGGGTGTGCTTTTTTTATTATTCTAGCTTTGACCGCCTGGTGTATGTTAACCATTGTCTGAAGATATTTATGTTTTTCTTATTTTTTATACTTCCACTAGTTTGTTTTGTGTTGCCACGCAACGGTTGTCAGTGGTAATTTGGGAAGAAGACTGCGGCTATTCTGAAAACATTGCGAATGTTATTTCAAATTATTCAAATTCAAGTGCCTTCGGGAAAAGGGTGATTTTGTTGTGCTTCTGTCTGCGTCATCCTCCCAATCAAGATGTTTGTAGGGATGTGTCTTTTTCTTCGTACAAACAAACATAGCTGGGTACTCACAAAATTCACCGGTATTATGGCGACGTCGGAAACGTTCAATATTAGTGGCGCAGAAACTGGCTTGGTGGTTTCTGACACATGGGCATACAAATAATGCAGGTAACGAGATGCCTTTGGTACGTTCTTTTGCGGAATTTTTTCTTTCTCCGATTGATTTTAAAATGGTAACGCATTCCGTGAATAAGTTTAAAGTGGCAGTATTGTTGTGTTTTAGAAAGAGTTTTGACTGTGTGAAAGAGTAATTGATTCTAGTGTGCGTGGTGTGAATGCTAGGATATTTGCATTGCCTTATTTTTTATGCCGAGACTTTTGCGAATCTTACACGGTGAGGCGCGGTTTTACCTTCTTCTCATTGGCGGTCGGCCGGATGCTTGGTTTATATTTCTTGTTTTATTTTTATTGTATCCCTATTGTGCACCTAAGTTTGTCTTGCTTAAAGTAATACTAGTGTGCGCATAGTATGTTAACTTTAGATAAGCACCATGTCTCAGTGCTTGTCCGTCAGGTTATGCTAGCATGTCCGCTTATTTCCGAAGGAAACAGGATTGAATAAAGGTAACCTTTTGTGCAATCTGGTGCCTTTTAATAAATCTGGCCGCAATAAAAAGAAATGTATACACTTTTATTCCTATAATAAAATTAGAATATTTTAAAATGGCACGTCTTAAAAAGAGGGGAAAAAAGTGAAAACGTAACAATTAATTATTGCGTTTGATGTTTGATTCTAAGTTGAGTTGAAATTAGACCCTCCGACGTGTTATTTATTACGGCTGGCTCTTGGATGAAGTACAATTTTTTAATCTTGTTGGCCTCAATATACCGAAAGAAAGTTCTAGAAAACATATAGAAAAATTCCTTAAATTTGCAAGTAATTAATATATACTTTTTGTTCCATTTATGCTCGCATAAATTGATTTATTAAAAACAATTCCAAATCATGTTGTACTTATATAGAGATTAGCAATTTTAATAATTCATTTAACAAAATTAAGTCGTAAGCCACGCAAAAATTTTATTTTCTTCATTGCGATTTGAAAGCACATTGAAATCAATATGTGAAGAATTAACTTGCCTGCAATTTTAAGAATAAAAACTCAACAGAGTCTAGGAGCGCACAAAGTCTATCTATCAGCGGTGTGTCAAGACTTGGCTCAGGTTCAAAGCAGATTTCTTTCTTGTATAAAATGTTATGGCTCACCGGAAATTTTTTTCTTTTATTCTCGTATTTTTGTGGCACTTGTTGCATTTTATTTTTTGTCCCGTGGTTCTGACGTTTCTTTCATCTATCAACGCGTGATCTTAATATAGATTTGAAGAATAGCGCCGAAAGCGAAACCCGAGACTCCGAAACTTTTAATTTTTTTTTCTTTCCATTTCATCGTCGGGACCCTAAAAAAAGAAATCTGCGGAAGTTCATGGCTTCAGCACAGAAGACATATTATTACTATAAATTAAGAATGTAGCATTGTAAAAACTATTCAGTACAAAAGGTTAGACATATAGAAACTGATTGTTTAATGGGTTGATTGGTAATATTGCCACGCGCGTCGGTGAGCGAGCGCTTGCGTGGCAGATTGGTTACCGCGTTTGACTCTCGTGTGGTGTCCCAGGTTCGATTCCTGGGAGTTACGAGTCTTTTATTTATTCTATCAGTTTAATGTTTTGGTAAATTCGAGAACCCTGCTCCTTGTACGAGGTCCGAATGTTGTAGTCGCAGAACCTTCTATGCCAATTATTCCAGAAACCCACGCGGTAAATAAAGGACTCCACAGGGCGAGCGGAGTTGGTTTCGCCCCAGCGCTCGATTCTGCTGTTTCGCCGACATCGACGCCTGGGACTCTAAGGTTCTTCTATTTTATTTTGGGCACAAGTTCGCCCCATTAAGTGTCTCAGTTTCGTCAGTTATTCCTTGTTCGCCACCTCGTCATTCGTGACAATATGCAGTCACACCAGAGCCAATAAAGGCCTCTAAAAAATGATAGCGAAGCAAGATCCGTGAATATATTAAACCACACTCTGTATTTCTTAATTTGGCAACGACCAGAGACATCGACACCTTATAAAAAAATTAAAAGAACTGCAAGAAAGAACAATAAAAACCCTTAGGGACAAGTGTTTTTTATCCTTGACACTAAGTCCTTGATCTTGTCGCTAGTTCCCTATCCATGTACTTTTCCTTGTCTTTGTCCCTAAGTCCTTATCCTATCCTCGTCCTTGTTTTCATTAATTTTTTGATTCATGAATTTTTGACGAATCCGCACATCGTTTTTTGTTTGAAGAAAAGGAACCGATGTCGTAGCAAAGTTTGAGTATTTTATTACAGCTCTACAGCCAAGGAAAATGCGGCGTTAGCTGATAATAATGCCGCGGAATAAACAAAGAAGCAACAAGCATGAACATAAAAAGCCAGGCAGTGCGTTTATTTAATTGTGAATGATTATAGGGCGGTTCCGCGAAACTCAATTTCCCTTCCTGTAAGCAGCGTTTCGCCGTGTTGATGTCCAGCATTCACTATTTTTGTCATTTTGTTACACGCAGACGCTTAGTTATTGGCGTCATTCTTAGTGTTGGGAAAACGCTGAGGCATGCCGAGTGCTTTCGTCGGTCACAGGACTCAGTAAGTACGACCGGCGGCGCATTCGGGTAGCATAAATTCGAGTTTATTCCAATCTGTTTCCTTTCGAAGTCGCCCGGCGGAATCTACTGGGGATTGTACAGCCACCGATGATTCAACCTCTCACACGCCGCGGCTCGTCTGAAGTCCCAACAAAAACCTGCAGGGGTAAATAGCGAGTACCATATGATGCTCACTGGCGTCAGTAACTACTCTAGCAGACGTAGTAGAGAATGATGCAGTAGACTAGACCGATCTGGAAGACGCTGCACCCAGGTGTAGAAAGAAATATGGCGAAAGTTCGTCAACATGGCGTCAAGCAAGACTCGTATCCGAAAGTACGTCACGTGAAAGCGCCCTATAGAATATAATAACGGGTCGCGTAAATAGGTGTGCCCTGAGCAGGTATTTTTTGAAACTTTATCTTTGGTTCCAGGAGTCGCTCTTGAGATCTGTGAAGGCGCAAGGATGTAGTGAAGAGTCCTCTCATGGGTCCAGTTTTTGGACAGCGCAAGGGTTAACACTAATTTGCTTCTTGCGGAGCCAGCTACGGCAGCATTAACAGGCGGTTTGTCTGCTACGAGGCGTCATCAGCAGACGGAAATAAAACAAGAGAATATCATACGTCTTCTGCTATAATAGAGAGACAAAAAATAAAAGTCAATCGTCTGCTAGGAACCGAGCGTCTCGGAGAAGTGAGATCGGACGCAGGCTGAAATTGTGATCTTCTGCTATTCCACGTTTGAAACCACTGACAGGCTGCACTTTATTTGCAAATCTCAAGTTGTTCTGCTGCCGTGCACAAGCTGAGATTGACCGGTCGGTGAAGGAGTACTAAGGATGAGTGCATGAGAGCCCGCGAGATCATTCCCGCAACTTGTACTTTTGTGGCCGAAATATCTCACCGAAATATTGCACGATTATGAACTGGCGAACGGGACACAATTGTTTCATTGGTTGATTAGGCGCAAACTGTGGCGCACATCCAATCAGCAGCTAAAGGCGCTTTCGCTCTCACCTAGTTCAAAATAAGACCCCTGATGTTAGACCGTGTGATAGCGCCAGAAACGCTTCCTTCGAAACCTCTCCGAGTGTAACTTTTTTTTACAGTAAATGAATTATCTCTATGCGTTTCAAGTGGTTCAGAACTAATTGGATTCCGGCTGAGATCGCCGATTCCCTTGCCTTTTTTGCTCTACTCTTCAAATTTGAGTTCATAATTAATAATGGCGAGTTATTACTGACGTCGTATTTGAGTTATTTGCTTATTTGCCAACATTATAGATGCTGCAGAGTTATAAGGACTCAAACCAAGAAGAAATAAAACTAGAGATTAAGTCTGGAGAATGAGTGTTCGGAGTGTATAAGCTTATTATTAATTGAGTTTTGTATTGGTTTAAAATTGTATACCAAATCAATTTACGTACTAAATCTAGCGGTGGTGCATTTCTCTTATCATAACTTACAGCGCGACTGGGACAAGGACAGACAGAGGACAAGCGTGTTTTCTCCTCTGTCTGTCCTTATCCCAGTCGCGCTGTAAGTTATGATGAACTGTTACCAACTCGCCCAATTGTTCATTTTGCTAGCGTTTATCTTAGTTTAGCGGAAAGACATGAAGGAGCGTATAATTATACATTCCTTTAATTTCCCCCTAAATTTAACGGGAAAATTGCATGCTACGCTTTTGCCGTTCCCTTCCCGCCAACACTGTCATTATTAACTTTCGTTGCACATCTCCTTTACACTTTTATAGTTTTTTGTTTTAATGAGACAGTAGACTTATATCCGTTCCGTATGAAACACTGGTTCAGAAATCGCACCGTATCCTTCAAGTTGATTTTGGTGAAGTTTTGGAATTTAAAGCTTTTTAAAATGGACGGATCAACTATATTTGCACTGTCAATAAACACCTCATCGGATTAATCATCGACGTTCATTTCCTACATAACACGCGTTCAAACTTTTTCTACTTGCAGCGGCAGTCGCAAAAAAAAATATGTATATACTCGTAGAAAAACGGGCAGCGTTCAGCCCATCAACTCACAGCCATAACAAGTTGTCACGTGATTTTGGTGCCACTTTTATGCCGTCAAGGTTTATCATAGCCACACGCAGGGGGTTGACAAAGCACTGGGCGCTCGCTGACCTTGGGGACATTACTATTGTTTTGCTATTTCCTGTCATCATTGCAGCCAATGGACTCGAGCCACCCTCCGAATGCTCGTAGAGGCATTGATTTGTCACGAGTCCAAGCCGAGCGTTCACGCAGTGCTCGGGTCCGATCTAAGAACTGCATTTGAATCTCGTCCTCACGGATGCCCCACATCAACGATGCCACTCACAACAACGTCATCAAGTTTAGCAAAATAAGAGACAGAAAGAGAAACTTTCACTTTAACTTTCCAATTACACCGCTACCGAAACACGTTTGGTGATAAGTGGTGTCGCGTACTAGCATACTTGATTCCCACTAGTGCCAGTAAAATAGTGTAACATGAGAAACATTCCAACGAAATATCATTGCATGGCCCCTTTAGTGTTCCAATCCCACTAATGCGACAAGCACCGATTATGCACCCGCCGTCAAACCGACATATAGTCAGAATATTTGCTCTCATAACCTGTTTTTTTAGGAATATGCTTATTTATTAAGCAAGATGTAATCACGGACAAACTAAGAAAGAAACGGAGTGGTGCTATATGCTCACGCTTCCGTATTTCGTAATATGTGCTTCAGTTTTCGCGGGAAAAGTCACAGTAAATTGGCACCGGTGCAATAACTCTACATTAAAAAAAAACATAACTTATAGGTATAAGAAATGATTTGGTCCAGTAAACACGTATTCTCAGATAAGAGCATATAAGAACATATAACAACCTTGATAAGTTATAAGAAATTATAGTTATAAGTTAAAAACATCATAGTTATAAGAAATTTCTCATCAGTTTCTTATAACTTCTTTTATACTCTTGTATGGTTCCTATATGTTCTTACTTCTTATATGGTCACACGCGGTTATTGATCCTAGAAATATCTAATACAAATAAGACTTTTCACTAAGGGATAAGAGGCTGACGACACGCCGCGCTTGGAAGTTTTTTAAAGTTTTCAGCGACTGTGTAGACTACGTGCATGTTCTACACGAAAGTAAATACGCCGACATTTTTTTAAAGATTATTTTTTTAGCCTTCAGTTAATAAATTTCACTTTTAAAATGGTTACGATACACTGGACGAAAGTGCACTCCAAACACCATATCATGTGACTTATTTTACTTGATTGTACCAATGCAAAATCTTACATTTAATGATTTATTTAGGAATTTTGAGAATTAGTTTTTTCGATATTTGAGGTACTACGACCGGCACTGAGAACCTTCCAAATTTCAGCAAGCATCAACAAAATTTGAGATTCGTAAACTCGACTTCTGCGCAAAAAAAAGAAAAATGTGAATTTTTTTATCGAAATAATTTAGAGTACAACTCGATATACAATATAGAAAATAATTTTGACAAACCGCAGAGATAAGCTTATAAATCTTTTATGATTCAGATCTGAATCATAAAAGATTTGTCTGAAACGATATACCCGATAAACATTGCACCCTTTCTCCCCCAGGAAGTGTCAGTTTATTTTCAGATTCACTGCAACCTCATACTTGCGTCGAACCTCGAGTAGTTTGTTCCTAATATTAAATGAGCATAAACAGAAGGATTAATGCATGCTTTTAGCGCACAAATATACCATTATTTGAATAAGTTGCGAAGATGGACCTAAAAAATAAAAAAAATAAGTACAAGCCGGTAACGATTCTTTTTGTCTGTATACTTACTTTATAACATAATAGTTTTATCCTCTTATTTTGTTTCTTAGAGAGAGGGAGGAGAGGAGAGAGGAGCTGGGGAGCGTACTCGTGACGCCGAGTTGAATGACCGAGTTTGAAGTATGCAAATTAGGTTAAATGAAAGAAGGACGAGTCAAAATGAAACACAAAACGACGCAGTAAAATAATTAAAAAGCCGTGATCCGGCACCGTCGCTCATTTGCGAAAACAGCGCTTCATTAGCTGAAGTCCCAAAGCGGACGTAATAGTTTTTTTTTAGCTTTTTGTTTTGATCATATTGTTCCGTAATTTATTCCTGAAACACAGAACCTGCTTTGGGCCCATATATATATGTATTACTATTTTTACTATTTTTTCTTTTATTATAAAAACGGTTTACAAAAGGGGAAAAAACATGGAAGTGCTCGTTAATCTACTTCAGATATCTGATTTGAATGGTGTTTCTTAATTTCTAATAGTTTTAAATTGATACTAAAGTCCATGATCGTTAAGGCAGTGCTGTATTTTGCCCAATTTACATTCCGTTACTAAGCCACAAAAGGAATTAGGCTCCACATGAGAAATGCTATTCGGCCCATTACAAAGTGCCTGTTATTGTAAACTCATTTCCACATGGTACATAAACATTTAACACAATTTATATTGCATCTCTAGAAAAACCGATAATTCATTTATTTACATAAAAAATGATCTTTTAAAAACAAGACGAATTTCTAGTCAGCAGGCCGAGAAGGCTGTAATTGTTTCCAGAAGTCGAAATTGGACACGTCATCTGCTATGGAACACATAATGTCGCGGATGGAAAAGGATCGAAAATCGTAGAACTGACATCAGAGATTAAACTGCAGCAGTGCTGTGCCTGTTGACAGAAAAAAGTAACGAAGGAGCGTTACTCGCTAGTTTGGTAAACATTAACGCGTAATTGAGCTACGTTACTTTTTTTACAAATGTAACGATATACCGTTACCGTTACTTTTCAAAAATAACGAACGTTACTTTTACGTTAATTTTACGTTACTTTTGTGTTCGAGTACATATGTTTGGCAGAGATGTATCATAAGTCTCCTTAACAAGCTTCGAAAAAGACAGACATTTACAGAGTGGTTTCATAGTGTTTTGATGCGCGAAGCAGCTTAATTTTCGGCCTGCAGAGTAGGCATGGAAACTGTAAGTTACCTGATTCCGTCTTCTTTAGTTGATATATTTTATTCAGTCCTGGCCATGGCGACAGAGTTTTGCAGAATGAGTCGGAGATGATAGTCAATCGGCTTTTATAAACTACAGCATGCGAACGGGGACTGCTGAAACACAAACCAGCCAACCAACACCCTCATCTTTTGCGCCGGTGTTAGTAACAGTCCGGTTCATACTAGTACCAGAGACTGATTTACTGCACTATGTGGAACAGGACACCGGTTACCAGCACACTGGTTATAATAACTTGCTGCCTCTTATCAGCAATAGCTTTTAGTTTTTCTGCAAAAAAAAAAGGTTTTGTGTTTGTGAGTTTTTTTTTCCAGGTTTAAAACTTGTTTATTCTGTTATTATGACCTTCGGGAATTAAAGACTAATCAAGCGAAAGATTCTTCTGTGTACAAAAGTGGGTCAGGAACTTCCAGGCAGCCAGGGGAGAGCGAGGGTAAAAAATTCCACAAAGGGTGTTTCTTCTTTTTCTTACTAGAGAAACAAGCAAATCGCTTCGCCACTAGTTGTCAACTGTTGTAAATTGATGTCTCCCCCCCCCCCCCCCCCCGCTGTCCACCTCTTCTGCACGAGGCAGAGGGGGAAGAGGAGGGGGTGGAGGGGAGGGGGCTGTAACGCAGTCGTTCGTTTAAGCCTTGTGGATGGTGACACTATGAAATAAAAAAAGGAGTACGAACGGAATTAGCTGGTAGCCGAAGGATTTTTTCGCCTTCGAAATGTGAGATTTTTTTTTTAAAGTTTACTGTGACGGATGCTGGTTTTGTGCAGCGATAAGCTTGTGCAGGATTTTGAGGTGGATGGGTGAATAGATAGACTGATAAGTGGAAAACCCACCGTTTTAGGAAATCGAAGGTTCAGAAGTCTTAGCAGCAAGATACGGCATTGCCTGGGCAAATAGTGGCCCTCGAGCAGAGAAGCTAGATCCTTCATTGAGCTTAGTGACCTAAATTTAGTTCCTCTAACGTCTCCAGTCTTATGCACAAGATTGCTATTCTAAATGTTATAGTAGGCGTTGTGACCTTTCCACAAATACCTAATGTATTTCACCAGTTTTTGTCAAAAGTAACGAGTAACGAGTAACTTAATTTGCTTGCCGATACCGTAAAAACGTAACAAAATACTCTTACTCGTTAGTCATTCAGAATACTAACGAGTACGTTCTGCGTTAGGCAAAAATGTAACGCGTTACCAGTAACATCGTTACTGGTAACGCGTTACCTCCAACACTGAACTACAGTGATCGTCGGAGGCGGCAGCAGCGAGCGTCGACGTGCGTCGGCGTAACAGCTGGCTAGCGCGAGATAGTGAGTGTGAGTCGACGAGGCCACGCTTGTCTACTCATCTACTACACTCGTTATGTAGAACATTCGACCTAGAATGTTCGAGTGTAAAAATTCGAAAGACTGCCTGGGCAAGGTCATGTTGGCCTCCATATCTATTGCACTTGGTATATCGAGCATTAAAATCGGACGTCGAATATTTTGGGCTAAGAGTACACGCGAATCTTCCGGAAGTGTTTAGTAGCGTCTCGCCCATGCACGTGGCAACACAACGCTTGCTGGTTGCCGATTTATCAAACCAGTCGTTACAAGAATTCAAGCTTGAACTGTTGCAGGACGATTTGTCCTATTGTCTTGTCTGCCCACGGGAAAAATTCTCTGGAAAATACTTTTTCAAAAATGTTGACACCAGGTTCATACTTGGTGCACAGTTGGCATCTAGTTCATATACTTCGCACGTAAACAACTTTTCATAAAATGTATATCTGGAAAATACCGCTTTTAAGCACACTTATGAGCCTGTATCATACAAATATCTTCATTACCAAGATTCACGAACAATTGTCACGTCTTGTTTTAATGAACAATCTTGAAAGAACGAATTCTTGTATTCTCCGCATTTGTACATAGCTGGTCTCCCTAACCATTTCTGCTGTTGAATACATAGAACCTACGGACTTGGGGCAGTCTCGGAAAATACGGTAGATTTCAAAATATCAATGTCGGTTCTTTTCTAGTTTTTCAATTTGTAATCTCGAAATTTTTTATTTGAAATGGAATCTTTCGGCAATGTTTTTGAATATCAGAACTCGAATCCCGTAGATTTTTCAAACGTCACGGCACGTTTCTCCTGGAAAACGTCAGACACATATCCTTCTACAATCCGCCGTATCTTTGCTACGCAAATCCTATTCTGATCCCGTGTTCTTTTTTCTTAAATTTGTTTTTGTTTTTTACGTATTTTATGGGAGGTTTCGTTTTCAAATCGTCGTGCTTGTCACTATGCGCTTGTTCCCAAGAGAGTGTCCCACTTGTCTAGACGTGCGCTGCGAAGAGCAATATAAATCCTCTAATCCCTCGCCCTTCATCCCCCTTCTTCCCCACGCTTCCCTTTCACTCCCTTGATCCCCGGGAATAACGAGGTGCGGGATTTCGCAAAGTAAACACTTTTTAATGCGAATATTAATGCGAAAATAGGCATTCTGGATACTGTTCACGCACTTTTCGTCTATGTATCTATCTATCTATCTATCTATCTATTATCTATCTATCTGGCTATCTAACCTCTTACGCCGCGGGTCGATAAATAAATAAAAAAGACCGGCGCCGGCTGGGATTCGAACCGTTGACCCTTTGATCAGCAGGCAGACGCGCTAACCACAGAGCTATGAAGGCAGTCATTCAACGCACTCTAAACACTTGTTTATATCTTTACCATAGGACGCGCTTACAGCGCTGTCACAGCTACCGGTGCGCGCGTTCCGCATGCACGAGGGCTTAGCTCACCGCTCTCCTACGCTCACCCTCTCCCGCGCTCGGGAGAGGGTGATGCTAGCGGCCGTGCTCAGCCTCACGAGAGCGGAATGAGCCCTCGTGCATGGAACGCGCGCGCACCGGTAGCTGTGACAGCGCTGTAAAGCGCGTCCTATGGTAAAGATATAAACAACCGTTTAGAGTACCGTTGGTTGAGACTAGCTGAGACGCCAGAAAGTCTGGTCGGTACCATTTTGAGTGTTTGTGCGTATGGCGCGTGCTTTGCTCGCCTTCCTAAGTGACACAAACGCACGTGCTGGGCTGCGGGAGATCGTGCGCAGGGCTGTGAAAGTGTCAACAAATTTAGAATCGCCTCAAGAGTGGGCTGGCGTATCTAGAGTGTGCCGGCCACCTGACGAACGCGCATAACTCCGCACCGTTTGATGCTATTCGCATTAACGTAGATAATCATTCCCAAAGGATGGGTTCTGCTGATTTTAGCGTAGTTATTTCCTAGCATACGTACGTCCCAAAAGTAAAAAATAAAAAACATACAGATTGAAAGAGGTGTAAGATAAAGTGGTTTCTGGCTCTGCATGACAGATCTGCTCAATGTTTCTTCTCGAAAAAGAAACAAACAAACATCGTCTGCTTTCTTCTTCTACACCGTCTGTTTTGAATGAACCGGATTTTTTTTCTTTATTAGAATGCACGTACGCATGAGGCAGAAAAAATAGTTCGAAAACCCCAGTTACCATGACATTATTTTGTACGTGATGAATTGTCTTTAAATTTTAAGGCACAACCGCAAAAGACTTCGAAATGTATGTTACGCCGTTTTGACTAACCGTTACATTTTATATTTTTTCAAAGACGCGCAAATTTTGCGAGTATTATCTAATGGGTGCTTTTTTTTATTTTATGTTTGAATAAATACACAGAACGCCACTTCAAATAATATTCCCCAGACGGATAAATTATTTTTAGCATTAAACGTGCGGCGATAAAAAAAAATCAACTTGTAACATGAACGCAGCCTCAGATGCCCGCCCCGTTGAACCAGTCAACTTTCTTAGAATGGCGAGAAGTTTAAGTCAGAGATTAAATTAGAAACTTCTGCACAAAGTAAATTTATAATGCACGAATAAAACGAGAATAAAAAAAGCAAAAACAGCGTTTCAGCTCGTCTTTATTATTTATTCTTTGGTCATCGTGGTTATCTCGCACTATTTTTACCATAAACAAGCATGCTTGCCCTATTTATCATTCTGACGAGAAACTTGTAAAATGAATTGATCGGCTCCTTGATAACGAAATGATTAAGTCTATAAATAACCTTCTGTTAGGACCGCATATCCTTTATTTCGAAGCCGTGCTTTTGCGTCCACCTGACGTTGTAGCGCAACATATCTTTCTAAGATCGCCTTCGCAACGGATGTGCTATTGAGCCTATCACTCATCACGACATGCAGCGTACCCGATCTTGCTTTGACGATTAAAATAGCGCTTCCGTCCGTAAATAGTCTTTGGACCATGATCGTCAAACGTTACCTCTCGCAGGCTTAACAATGTGCTTTACTGTTGTGTCTTCGCTAAGCCTGAGCGTGTCTTTTGAGGATGTCGAATAAAAGCATGAAAGCCGTTTCAGCGCAGCAGCGTATTAAAGACAACGCGTAACCATTACTCTGGAAAAGTGTTTGACTTGCCAAATTCAACATGAGCGAAACGCGGCTTGGAAGAGTTTACTAACACAAGAAACATAAATATAGCGAAACAATCGTTATTATCTCTTAAGTCAGCACAAAACAAATTAGACAACGGCCCAATGAAGAACGAAACTGTTTAAGGAACGAGTCGGAAGATGATGTTCAGCTAGCGACCTTGACAGTTTATACTTTTGGTGTATTGTGGCGAACATCTGTAAGTGCGCTGAAATAGAACTCCAGGCTCAGATGGAAAAACTATCATTTATGACTGTTGTTAAATTAAGAACTGAAAGAGAATGTCGTAGTCACAGTAAGCCTTTATTTGTCTCGTTGTCACATTGATAAACATAATAAAAAAAAAACGACAACCTTGAGACAGAGGAAACAAAGCGAACATACAAACCACCGTCTCAAGGTTTTTATTTATGATTGCGTACCGGCTCACGCCTGCGTTTTGACTCTTATTTCAGTCACACTGAGCACGCATCAACACGCTCACTTGCTTTTCTGTAAGCGCACTTTTTGTTTGAAATAGGCATATAATTCCATTTAGCTTTGACATAATTTTGTAATTTCGCATCCGACTTCTTTCTTCGTCGTTGCTGAGCTTGTAAACACACCTTGGCTCATTGTTCTAGATGAGCGAGGACAGTCCAAACAGGCTTGGAAGGCCTGTGCACCGGACGTTGACGTCATCACATTACGGCTGAGTTGGTGAACGGACAGGGCACTAAGTGCTGCACCAGCACTCGGCTGGATCTTGTACCCGATGAGTGCGACGACTGACGCTCGGCGCAGGGTTCGGGCCCAGCCGCTGTGTTTCGCGCCGGCGTAGTCTGATGACGTCTCACAAAGAACGAGCGGGAAGTGTACGAGCTTAGTTTTTCCTGGGTTGTGCTGGAGTAAATCGCCTTGTTTTCTATAACTCAAAAATACATAAAAAAGTTTGAATGAACAACCCGGCAAGTTACTGCGTCCTGTAGATGACTGGGCGTTATTCAAAGGCCTCTCGATGTTAACGTCTACAGCATCTGCTGCCATGAAATACTTCTTTGAGTGATGTTCGCACGTCTTGAATATTTTAGTGGATGCCGTCGCAGTCAAACGTAGGGAGAATACCTTTGAATAAAATTATACGATGAAAAAAGAAGAAAGCTAGAGAGGGGATTGGTCAATCGAAACAAGGAATGTACGTGTACCAATGGAAAAAGTGACAAAATAATAAACCGCAGCTGCATTATAAACTTACGGCGTTTGTTTTACAAATTCGCAAAGGAAATAAAAAGTACGCGCAAAATTTGTGTTATATCTGCCGCAATTGCAGAGTTAGCGTGGGATCGACTGATCGGGTTTTCAGAGGTACACACTATTTTCGGCGTTTGCATGCTATATGCCAGCAATCTCTCAGACTAGCTGGCATTGTCTGGTTCAGAAAATTTGGTATTAGAAGTTTTGTTTTCTCTTTGAAATACACATTTTGTTTTTGCTTCCTTTCTACTCGAATGTTGGCATGAAGAAAATAAATATAAAGTGAATTGTCCACAAATAAAATATCCTGCTAACCGGTATAAATTAAAAAGATAATTCTGAAATCACCCACAAAAATAGATTTTAGCTTGACATGTTCCTCAAAGAAGGGTGACCGACATAAGATCTGCCAAACAAGAAATTTTAAACAAGTAATCTGTCATATATATATTTTTGCAGATGTCTTTGATCGACGATAGACGTTCATAAAATGCCGGTTTGGGCTCAAGAAAGTGCCAATGCTGCAAAAGATACCGGGATTTCTAAAAGCGCTCACTGAACACTAAAGAAGAGGAGGAAACATTTATAAAAGAAAGCTGAATCGAAATCAGCCGGTTCCGCTTAGAGCTAATGAAGCGTGCCACCAGTTGTTCAAGGTATTTTACTTTAGTTCACTTCTAGTTTCACATTTAAATTCGTTTTCTCGCCATCGTTTAAAGAAATTTGCATACTGGCAACTCTCTCAAAGTAAACGTAAGGTTTTATTTCTTTTTCCAGTTTGAAAACGGACAAAAATACAGAAGCACCAGAGTGCCTTTGGGGTGAATCAAAGAACAGCAAAAAATATTAACGGAAGGCAAATTGCTTTTTTTTCCTGCGACAGAATCGTTCGTAGCAAGGATCAACAGAGGAATTAGTCTAAGATTGTTTTGGTGTGTTACTTTTCAAGCTTCTTTGCGTTTCACGCTGCCGCCAAATCGATATGGTTCACAGCAATGTGCTCTCTGGATTGCATGATATTGTGTTTTGAAATATATCGGCGATTATCAATGTGTTTCATTTCAATGCTGCTACACCAATAGAATACCCTTTGCGACAAAATTCCCGGAAGCCCGCGCGCACCTGCGCGCGACGAATGATGGGAGTGCCCTCGGTACGCCCCTCCCATCGTGTTTCCTGCCGCATACCAGGTGGTGCCACGCGGCGCACGCGAGGAGGAGCGGGTCTGCCACGGCAGCCAACGTTCGAGTCGGCCGAGAGCCGAATCGAACCCGAGCGATTCGAGGCGCCACGGAAATGGGGGAGAGGAGCATTGCGAAATTTGGCTTTATCTTGCGAGAAGCTGCCACCTGTCTCCTCCCCCTTTTTTTGCCGGCTCCGTCGTCTGCTGCATCTGCAGCCCTTTGTCGACACCCTGCCACGGTTGCGGCGTAGAAATAAGTGGATTTCGGTGACAGTGCATGACGTGAAGGTAAGTTACGACGAATAAAGTATTCAAATGGGTGAACAGCTTCACCCGTCGCGATGCGTTTACGCTGCACGAATGCGGTACCGCCGCCAACGACGTTCCGGCGGACGGGCCAATGGCTGCGACGGCTGCTGGCGTTCGCAACCGCGACTCTCGCGCAGTCGCGGAGGCGCAAAGAGCAAAGCGCGTGATCTGGTGACCGAGGTTCCTGAAATTCCCTGCCGTCGGTGGCGCTGTACGTTTTTGGAACGGGTCTTTTGGCACGGAAAGAAAGGTGAAGTTGAGACTGTAAGGCCTATTTAGCCTTAAGGTGCGTTCGCGTCTAATACAGACACAAAGCGTGTCCATACGCTATGAAGATCAGGGACTCAAACCGTAACCGTAACCGAAACCGAAAACCGTTTAGGAACGAAATTTTTTCAGTAACCGTAACCGGAACGAAACCGTTATTCGAAATTTATAAAAACCGTAACCGTAACCGTAACCGTAAATTATTTACCGGTAACCGGTTTTAACCGATATTAACCGAAAAATAAAAAGATTAGTTTTTCTCAAGTATGACCTGGAGGAGGGATCTTGAAATGTCGTGGCCATTTGACAGAGTTACTGTCAGCGAGTGGTGCATCTGGTAATACATTTCCGTTGAATCTAACTTTAGGATTAAGAATACTTAGTTGAAATCAGTGGTCGAGCTTATAATAAAAAAGTCTCTATTTCTAAATCTTCCACACTCCTACATCGCTACATGTATTCAGTACGTGTCGCCTTCAGGGTATTAACTAATAAGTTAGAATTCTCAGATGTCCATCCAACTCGGTTCTATCAAAACCACCGATGTTCCTAACATGCGGTAGCCAGTATGAAGAAACGAGGTAAATTGACCATCATGCAGAGCTGGCGGGAAAAAAAACCTGGTATTCATTTAATCTGAAACATGTCGCGAGTGGCGATTTGGAAACAACACAGAAAGCAAGAAAATATCAGAGGTTTGTCATTGGCGTTTTGTATGATATATATGTATATATATATATATATGCTCGGGCTGAGAGCGGCGGAAGGAACGAGGAAACGTCCGAAGGGTTTCTGAGTTTTTTTCTTTTCCTTCTCGTGCCGAGACCCTTTTTCGAACCGAGTGGCAGCCGCCGGTATTGCCACGCATCTCAGCATGACAAGAGAAA
Organism: Ixodes ricinus; assembly: GCA_037355805.1. Taxonomy (NCBI): domain Eukaryota; kingdom Metazoa; phylum Arthropoda; class Arachnida; order Ixodida; family Ixodidae; genus Ixodes; species Ixodes ricinus. The sequence goes on from JAZHYW010039882.1 coordinate 21,781, forward strand.
AAGCCATGGAGAAGGATGCCTCGTCTTCGAACGCGCCAACGCACAATGCCGCCGATGACGGAGCCGCCCTCGTCCAACAGACAGGGGATGCCATTTCTGCCTCCTTCGCCTCAAGCTTGAGAGCTGCCCTGCTTCCAATCGTCGATGCCAAGGCCGGTCTCGCCCCACACGGCCAGCAGTCTCAGCAGTCCCTGTCGCAGAACTCTGAACGCGAGCTATTCGAACGTCAGCACGGTGAGCTCGAACATCCACAGACGCGCCAAGAGATCGCATCCAGCATCGCCGGAGCCCTCCCCTGCTTCCGCCGGAGGTATCGGCGGAAGCAGGGGAAGGCTACTGAAATCATTTCTACCAGAGCCACCAATGCGATCCAACTACCTCTGGTGAAGCCCTCACCGCCCATTCCTGGAGCGAGGGTCCGTCAGGCCTACGACATTCTGCGTGACCTCGCCCAGAACACCAGAAGTTTGTCCACGAGATATATCCACGAGATCCGGCATCTCCACCCGTATCGGTTCTACTGGGGTATGCCATGCTCCCCGAACACCAGCACCTCATTTTCGATAGACTGGAACTATTCCACGTCGTCGCGAGAGGGAACTGGAGGGCGGCTATCCTATCCCAGGCGTCCAGGCTCGAGTCTGAGGTTTTCAGAGAGCTCTCCGACCAGCTGCCCAACCAGCCTCGACGCGGCCGCCACACATCTCGTGCTCCTGTGAACACCAACCAGCACCCAGGCATGAAGTCTAAGAGGCCCTCTAATGCTAAGTGAGTCCGGCAGCTTCCCTGGGTCTTCGAGACCCACCAGTGCCGTCATCGACGGCACGGTCGTCTCCTCGACGCTCCTGGACGATTTCCCGGTCGAGGACTTTTTCGCCCATGCATTTTGCGAGGCTGGCGTCTCGGCCGACCTTGCCCGTGCTTGATCTTGGACCGAAGAAAACGACCCATTGGATCCGGACTTGACGGCCACCGCCGCCGAGCGAATCTTGGAGTGGCTCAGCAGGACCGACAGTGTCATCGAGCCCCACGCCGATGACGACTCCTTCGACACCTACGATGGCGAGGAGGAAAACCACACCAACACAGAGGAACACACTACAGACAAGCAAAGCGACGTCGAAGACTCCGAGTCGGACCTGGGTAGCACTGCCTACAAGTCGAAAGCGACGGGACCTCCGCCGCCAGTCCACCTGACCCAGCAGGCACCTCAAGTCGACTGGGCAGTGTTTAGTGAGGCATGTAGTTTTCACGGGCCACCCGTGAAGCACGAAGGCTTTTGCTTCACGGCCCGCCCTTCTCTCCCTGACCAGGTACCCACGATTGATGCCGCCGTAACCAACATGTTGGTAGCATCATCGAACGCTCCTCACGTGGTCCGTACCTCAACCCCGTCTTCCTCGTATCCAAGTCAGCCACCGAGTCTCGCTTTGTTTTAGACTGCGCAGCACTTACTCCTTACCGCCAGGCACCTCAGTTCCGCCTTACTCCCTACCCCAGGCCATCAAAGTAAACCCATTCCCGCCCCAAGCGCATATGATGAAGCTCGACCTGGCCGAGGCCTTTTACCATATCACGCTTCATCTCACCTCCTGTAATCTGACCACATTTAGAGTAAGCCGCCGTTACTGCCGTTTTTGCCGTATGCCCTTCGTGATACGCCCGGCGCCGTTTTACATGCAGCTCTTGGCAACAGCCATTGCCAGGGAAATGCGCGCGCGTGGACTCTGGGCTTGGTCTCATGTAGACAACCTCTTGTGCGCCCATCCCGACCCAGAGAAGTTGGCGTCTACGGTGCGCCTCCTCGTGGAGGACTTGCTGTGGTCGGGATTTCGCTTAAACCTAAGCGACACGAGCAGAGCCCACGCGACGCATAGGTTTTCTTGGGTTCAGGCTCGACACAGCCGATGACACCATTTCGCACACGCCAGAACGGCTCCGAGCCATTCCTCGTGTCCTTCGCTCGCTGGAGCGCCCGCTTCCCCTCAAGGCGCTCCAGGGGGCGGCGGGCTACTTGGCATTTTACTTTTCTCTCTATGGCTCTGGGTTTTTTTCTTCTTCGTCCCCTGTTTGACAAAGTTTCAGACCAAATTCCTCTTTCACTCAACTGGCTTCCCTTTCTTCTGCGTGTTTGGCCGACTTTGCCGCACTGCCAACCGCTCCCCCTTTTCCCCGCTACCCAACAGCGCATGGGCAGATGCCTCCGGAGTCGGTTACGGCGTAGATGTTGGGGACTGTGCGCAGACAATCATTGCCCCTCTGCCGAGGCCAATATATACATACCTCCGGAAAGGACTCGCCGTGTTGTGGTGCGCGTGTATTGCCGAGAAAGGGACTCTTTTACACACGGAGAACAGAGCTTTGGCTCTCGCTCTGCGCCGCGGCCATGGACGAGCTTTGCCATGGGCTATTGCCATTGCCATTTTTCTTCATATTTTTATTTATTCAGATTTATTGAAAAACCTCGGGAAGCCCTTCGGACGTTTCTTCCGCCGCCCTCAGCACGAGAAGGAAAAGATGTCTCGCGCCGAGAGCGCGAGGACTCGATGGCCCGCCGGCTCGCCATCGCGTGTCAAGCGCGCAACGGCAGGTCGGCGGGGCTCATGACCGACGGTACCCATTTTATTGGCATATATTTATTAAGAAAAAGAAGAGAGACGGCACTGGCAATAGCCCAAGGCAAAGCTCGTCCATGGCCGCGGTGCAGCGCTAGAGCGAAAGCTGTGTTGTCCGTGTGTAGAAGAGTCCCTTTCACGCCAATGCACGTGCACCAGAACACAGCGAGTCCTTCCCAGAGGTATATTGGCCTCGGCAGAGGGGCTATGATTGCCTGCGCACAGACCCCTACAAGTACTCCAAAACCGACTCCGGAGACATCTGCCCATGCGCTGTCGGGTAGCGGGGTAAGGTGGAGTGGTGGGCAGTGCGGCAAAGTCGACCAAACACGCAGAAGAAAGGGAAGTCAATTGAGTGAAAGAGGAATTTGGTCTGAAACTGTTTCAAACAGGTGGACGAAGAAGTAAAATCCAGAGCCATAAAGAGAAGTTTAAAATGCCAAGTAGCCCGCGGCCCGTATAATAAATATAATATAGTATAATATAAGAACACCCGACCGGACATTGGGAGGCCCAGAGTTCAAATCCTAGCTCCGCCGTTTATTTTGGCTTTCGGCGGTTTCGTAAAACATTGATTCATTCGATAAAGTACTGTTCATTGATCTGCATATTTTCAAATTTATATATACATTTATATATATAAGGTACGTCCGGACTTTATTTATATTTTTTGCGTCCGCACCTTCTTTAATTTTTTCTTATATATAAATGCACCATTTTTCTAGCGTCACAGAATCGGCCAGCGAGAGACGTGCGCTTCGATAACCATAGGCAATTGCTTGGAAATAGCAAACATGACGTAGGTGTAACATGGCACGACAACGAAGACTAGTGAAAGGAACGAACAACACATAACATATTTTTACAGCTTTCTGTGTTGTTAATGTGTTGTTCGTTCCTCTCTTCAGTCTTCCTTGTTTTGGGCTATTGCATTTACATAATTGTTTGACTTTCACCAACTAGCTCAGCTCTCAATTTTATTACTTTATTCCACTTAGCAGTATTTTACTAGAGGATGGCTATAGTTCTGCTCCTTCCTTCAGTGTGGGCGAAGACTCGTCTGCATGTATTAGGTTGAAATAAACTATAGCGACGAGAAGGTGCGAATGGTTCTTCCAGCACCCAGTGGGAACTTTCTTAGGGTAGTTTACAAACGCTGCCGAACAACAAATTAGGGATGTTTATTTTCATTTTTATTATATAGAATGCGATGATCCCCGAGTAGCGGGGGTAACATGTATGCTCGGGTATCAAACTATGTAATATAAGTAGATGTAGTGAACAAGCGTTGGAGCTAGAAACGTGTGCAACTTTTGACCAATTAGAAGTATTAAGACGTTTCTAAATTCCTTGAATTTCACGTTGTTGGATATCTGGGACTACTTTAAACCGTTTATTATAAAACGGCTGTCTAGCATTTCAATTAGACAAATTATTGGAAAAACCGAAATAAACCGGTTTTTAAAGACGTTTAACCGGTAACCGAAACCGTAAAAAGTAAAACCGTAAAAAACCGAAACGAAACCGTTATCAACAGGAAGCGGTAACCGTAACCGTAACCGAAACGTTATATTTTTCGGTTTGAGTCCCTGATGAAGATTCGTCCGACTTTTCCTTCTATAAGCGCATTAAATATTGGATAACCTTTATATTATGCGTAATATCGAATGAGCACGACGGGAGCTTAAATAAAAATGGGATTGGGAATTAAATATCGATTCATTAACTGACGCGCCCTTTCGTCAGTAAAGTCTGTAGGTAATTCAATTACCTTGATCAGTTGAAGACTGAAGCGTAGCGAGACTGACATGAATTGGCGCAGAATGCCTCACCCTATGATTTCCATGCGGGAGTGCAAGTTTGTCTGTTTCTGTTGCAGGTGTTGTGGTGACGTCAGAATGCCGAGCTCTGATTGGCTCTGATTGAGGAATAGTGGGTAGACCTCGAGAGTAGCTAGCATTGAGGTCTACCCACTCTTCAACCAGAGCCAATCAGAGCTCACCGTTCTGACGTCACCACAACCCCTGCATTACAAGCAGACGAACTTTATTCTCAGCAATGGACCTTTTTCGAGAAGCGTTCTGCGCCCGCGCGAGCGCCCGATGCCAAGCGGGCGGAAGTCTCGCACGAAAAATGGAGGAAATTCTGGAAGGAGTGCTGTGGATCAGCGAGTAGAAAACGTAATTGCAGCATGCATATAACTGTGTTGCGCAAAAAAGAGGCGGACGGAAAGAATAACACGACGTTTAAGTGGACGCCACGGATGCCCCACTTGGACGGCGCGTGGGAGCACGCCCCGCTGCTCAGAGAACGAAGAACCTGGCAGCGTAGCTCCCGTTATCGATTGGTAGCGCAGGTAGGTCCGCCTCCTCGGGATTTTTAGTTCGTGCAGCCACCGCCTGGTGCCGAATCGGTGCTGTGAAAAAGGTCCATTGGAACCTGCGAAGCTTGAAAAAAAAGGGGGGGGGCACTTTGCCTTGGAAGCATGGTTGGCAACGGGACGTTCACGTTGCATCGTACGGTGAAGCTTTAACAGCTCGGATGTCTTCTAACGCGCCTACAGCGTCCTCGCCGCTTCTCGCATTCTCGCTGCCGTGTTTCTCGATCTCAATCAAGAGTAGATGTATTCGACACCTCGCGATTCAAAAACCTACCCGCGTCCAGTGCTGCCCTGTATGTGCTTTTACGTCATTTGACCCATAGAGTTATTATACTGTGCGCTAGAGGTTCAACTGGAGCTTGTGTGCTGTGGCAAATTGAAGCAGACAGCAACCAGTCGGAAATTGACTTCCGGTAATGCATTTCTATGGAAAAAAGCAATTGCATCTTCTCCCTGCGCTTGATTATAAGAGAAAAAATAACAAATATTTTATGCGTCCTAGGTAGATTGTGAACATTTTTCAGTCACGCAGACGAAATAATTGGTCAGTTACAGTGTTTTTAGTTTAAATTCGTGGCATGAAAAACGGTGCTAAAACTGCTTCGTACATGTATTTATGTGCGCTGTCGGACACTGTTAGCGCGAACACGGCGTCAGCGCTTTCCAGCATGGGGGATATGCGTGCCAAACGAACGAAGGACATGTGGAAAACCAAAAGAGACGGCAAGAACTACGCAGTAACACTGGATAAGTAATTCTTGTGCATGCAGACGATCAAAATTAATTGAAGGCCACGTAATATAGTCCAATTTGCAATAGATAAGTACTGCTTTATCCTTTCTGCTTCTGAACATGTGCGAAGATGCTTGTTCTGCGTTCAAAACATCACCCGCACGCTCGAAGTCTTTGAAAATAGGGAAAATTCTCAAAAGCAGGTGCCCGATAAAAGCTACCTCACATAGGAAATAATAAAAAAGACACAACTTCAATAGCCCACGCACTTTATTCTTTACGTTTCGAATGTCTTTTTAACCGCTTGTAAAGATGCACGACGAAGTCATTTTCATATAGTGACAGGACGGCATATTGTCACAGGTATGACGATAGTATGAGGCGGCGAATGACTGAGTAAACTGAACGTTTAATGGGGCGAACTTGTGCCCAAAAAATAAAGGGAAAAAGAAAGATAACAACAGAGCGTCGCAGGCGTCGAAAGCGGTGAAGCAGCAGGATCGAACGCTGAGGCGAAACTGACTGCGGCTCGCCACTCAGAGCCCCTTGTGTACATGCGTGGGCGTCTGGAATAATCGGCCCAGAAGGTTCGGCGTGTAGAACTTTCTGACCTCGAACAAGCAACACGGTTCTCGAATTCACCAGAACATTACATTAGATGTCAACAAAAGGCGTCCCCGCGGCCAGGAATCAAACCCTGGCTTTTCGCGTGGGAGGCAGGCGCTATAACCGTTACGCCACGCGCGCGCTGCCTGCTTGGCAAGCTGCGCGCGCGGCAATATTAGCAATTTATAAGCACCACCGGAATGCTGGTGAACCTTGGATACACTCGATATTCCTTTCGATTGCTATTTTGCATAGAGTCGTCGCTTGCTTTACAATCCTGCAATGGAGAAAAGATTTTCGCCTAATATCTAGCTATGTTCAACATCGTTCAGTGGTAAAGAAAAATCCTGTAACTAAAGCAATAACACTTTCACAATGTTCATAAAGGTACATACCATCCGGTACGATCCAAATAATGAAAACAATGTCTATGTTATTTCTTGTCGAAGAGGCAAAATGCACGCGCGTTTTACCCATAGGAATGCACAGGAGCACCGCAAAAGTCGACTGGTTGCGGTCTGCTTCAATTTGCGTCCCGGAAGTCGCATAGACACTAGCGCCAGTTGAACCTCTAGCGTACATTATAATAACTCTATGATTTGACCAGCAGGAGTTGCTCCGATTCTCGGGTTTAATCGTGTACCCCGCAGTTGTAAGGGGCTTCGACGAAAACACTCCGCCCTTTTTTTCTCGTTTATCTGCGCTGGAAAGTGCCTCTAGAAAGTGTTTGTTTTCTCGGCGTTCGGGAAATAACTACGCGACGATATTCATCGGTGCCGGCAATGAATGAAATCTACGAAGGAAGTTTTTTTTTCGCCCATCTTATAAGATTGCTTTAGGCTCAACTGAGAGTCGAGCAGACGTACTGGGATTGAGATGACCGCTACAGTTTTCGTCACCACATGGAGGGGATCTGTGTTGTTCATTCCCAGGTCTCGTGTGAAAAAAAACAAAAAACATTGGCGCCGAGTGTGTTTCCGAACGTATTTACAGCGTTTTGCTCACGTAAGCTGACGTTTCTTAGAAGCAAGGATTAGCTGCTTCACAAGTTGTTTATGCCTATCTGATTTGTAAAATGCCAAATGCTTCTGCGAGGTGCCGCACAAGACACACTCCTGATGTATGCAAGAATGAATTCATTTCTGTCATAACCTCCTTCTAATTTCGCTTAGCAGGGCTGTCTTTGTGTGAAGTATTTTTTAGCTTAAAAGTAGTCACTATTAGAGGGTTCAGAATGTCTATAAAGAGAGTTTATATAGAAAATACCTTTTTTAATTGGCACACTGTTTGGGACTTGTATTGCAAACTTATTATCCGCCAGGACTGATTTGATTGCAGCGAAAAAGATATTCACGTATTGTTGACACCCCAGTATATGAATAAATACATCAATATATTATAAAGACAATACTCTAAATGTTACTACGTAGTGTTGGTGTCGCATGCAAAACACTTGATTATTACCTGGAGTCACGATAGAAGATTAGAAAATTGCGTCACCAGGCCCACAATGGCTTGTTCTTGATTTGAAATTTATTAATAAACTGTAGACACGTCATTTAGACTTACGAAACGGAAAAAAAGACACAAGGAGTTGATATAAACAGTTTCTCTTTAAAAGAAACATATCAAGTATATGCTAGAAGTTAAACAGATAATTGGCATCTAGTCCAGCAAAGATAAATCATACAAAAGATTTTTTTAGAAAAAAAAAATCTAAAACGAATTTCTTTTTTTAAACTGAGTGAGTTTTTTTTATAGATAAGTGTTGTTTTTTATGTTGAAAAATAAATTGTACATTCGAAATAACGTAAGGTCTAATGTTTTTTTAAATAAGCCTGGGTATCCGCTTTTGTTTTATTGAATGCCGTGAGCGGCGGCCAAAAAGTTGTGCCAGAAATTAAAACAAAACAAGTTTATTTAATATCAAATGAAAAAAAAAGAAATATATTATCATTTTCACTATTCGAGGCGCACCCTTCCTTCTCCCTTCGTAACTATAGCGCATTGGTATCGTTTTTATAAATGTTGTTTACTGTTTTTTTTTACCTCATTTCTCAAAGTCATAGGCGTGCCTTTGACATACACTCTACGCTTCCACACGCGTCGCATGCGTCCCATCCGCAATGTCTGTATTTTTTCTCTCATCTAAGATGCCTCGCGCAATTTACGAACACTATTTTCGCGTCAAGCCTGTGAGGTGTGCAGAATGCATAGGTGTATAACCTTAGCACGTACCAGTATGTAAGTGTGACTATTTTTAACTCGTGCTTGGGGGGGGGGGGGGGGCGGTTTGGAAACGCCGATGGCATCCGAAGAAGCATGTTGTTAAGAATTTCAGTTGAGCAAAGCATCTCGCGTAACATCCGAAAAAAAAAAAGTGTCCTGCAATATACGTCGATAATTTTGAAGACGGGCTTCAGACATGCCAAGCATTTTTACTGAAACCTTGTTTTTTTCTTTTTTGGTTCCAAAAGAACCAATATCTGCAATACAGGCAGGGAAATGTAGGGGGAAGGGAATAGTATCTCAGTCGCTCGTTCGAAGGATTTTTTTAATAATCTTTCCTTGTACAGTACGACTCACAATATGTACGAAACTTGTTTATTTTTTTTCCAAACCCTAAAAGTAACTTAACGAGCCACTGTTTTAACTATTCTTAAGGCATTGTCTAGATAGCCAAAATAGAATCTCCAAGTCACGAAAATACTAAGGTAAGTAATGAAAATAAAAATAAAACAATTTAGAATTAAAAGTTCTTTGTACAGACTCAAAATTTTAAACTCCGCCCCTCAACTATATTTGACTGGTTTCATGCCAAAAGACAATGTTATAACGAGCTTCTGCATACACGAGCCTACCACAACACGTACGTACCTTTGTTCTAATTATTTGCACAATATTTTGGTGGAGCTGCAATAATTACTAAAATAAATCCCAGCATGGGAGATCTTAAAACTAGGATTTTATCTAGCAGTGCACTTGTTACGTTGAAAGCCCGTTACACTTTTTTGATAGTATTTTGTCATTTTCGTTACTTACAGACAGACTTCTCGCTTGGTGCATTAACTTGTCGATAACATAATCACCAAAGTGTTATTACTAACATTGTAAAAGGTAAAAAAAATAACTGCTCGAAATTATGATGTCTACACCATGCTTCACGTCGAGTGCAGTTTTCCGTGTTGTTGGAGGCATGTATGGTGGTGAACAGCTGGTTATGGAATTTTTTTTTGTTCGTCCTTAGACTTTATGCAATCGACTGACTGTGCCGGGCGAACGCCCTCATACAAATACTTATGCAGTTTTGCCAGCCACTTGTTACATTGAATGCGGCACGATGAGCACTTTCACATCTTGCTAGTACCGAAAAGTGGCGAAATTTTATTCGAGATTGCGCCAAGCGTGTGCGTGACGAGTTGTATGCATTTGTTGCGAGTTCGACTTCTTAAAGTAGCCCTTTTCAATGTTTATTTGGGTGTGTGGGTGTGTCTGTGTATATGTTTGTGTGTGTGTGTGTGTGTCGGTCGCCTGAACTGTAAATTCTTCCCAGGGCGTGCACTCCGTTGCCAGACTGGTGGGAGTCGTGTGCGTTTGCTCAGTCAAGGCAGACGGACTCCCTTCAGAAATCTGGTGTCTTGCAACCGTTCAAAGAACCGACTACCCAAACACGCTTTAACAATATTTCGTGTACCCACCTGATGTCAATTTTACATTCTGGAGTTTTACGTGAACATAATTAAAAAAAAAAGAAAAAACGAGTTCTTTTTAATGTAGTTTCAGTTCAACCTAAGTTCGACCCCCTTACGTGCTGCGACCCATCGGAGCGAGTATGGAGCCTAAACCTTAAAGGAGATTCAGGAGATTGTTTCGATACCATCGATACCTACGATACCCTTGAAAATCTATACCCGATAACGATACGATACATGGCGCAAAGGCGGCGGCAAAGTATCGGGTATCCTTATTGGAGTCATCAGAACGTTCAACTAGAAATATTATTTCACGCAATATCGCAATCCGCTTGTCAATATACAGCTACACTCTGAGCAGCTCCTTATCGTATACTTCTTAACAGTGCTCAAAGACTACGTATCATTGCCAGTTTTTAATTCCGGGGAGTGGGGAAACGGAACTACAGGACAACACAAATCGCCCCCTACAGCTGATGTTTATTTCACAAAACACGACCTTAAATAGACATCCAAGACAAAAAAAAAAATCTAATATATTAGGAACGACATGGATGACAACGTTGACGTCACGGGTACCTAACCAGGATACATGTCTCTAAAGTGAATACACATCAACCTCCAAACCAAGGCTCCGCAACAAGGATATGGTAGATTACACCGTGATGCAGAATGAAGAGCAGCTGAGAATGGAGTCAAGGTGAAAAACTCAACTACAAAAGGAATAAGGTGAAGCAACTACTAACAGAAAAAAAAGGCTATAAATTAACAAACGGCATGATACTATTCCTGGAAAAAGGACACGTCGCTGAAACAATTAGCGTACCTGTCAATCATCAACGGCTCTTTCATTAACGTTTCTAATAATCCCTTTTCGTGTCGGGAGCACTTCAATATTTTTCTAAATTAGCGAAACAATTGCTGCAGGAAGAGGAGATGATTAGCTCATTTGAAACCTTCGGAATTGTTTTTCACCGCTTGTTTGTGTTCAGTTAAGCTGCTATTAAGACACCTAACCGTCGGACAAACATAGCAAGAGCCACATTTTATGGGAATCTTGTACAGTAAACCCAGATCGCAGTCACCAAAGGGTCTTTATGATTTTTTTGTTGTTAAAACCAACCTTCTGTGACGAAAAAGGTGTAATCCGGTCGAGCCGGAAATGTCAGTTTTAACAAGTTCACCTGCATCCTTCTATTAACTTCACGAATCATTGGTCTTTCTTCCATGAGAACAGCCAATCAGAAGGATAGCGAGAGTTATTAAGGCCATCGATCGTGCTACCTCGAACACAAAACGGGTCCCATTTCGCCATCTGATCTACATGACCACTGGAGCCTGAATATAATGACCTCTCTTTCTGATTTAATATATTACAAAGCACAGCTATTTCGCCACTCGAAAACTATTAGTTAAGGTGCGCTTTAAAGTAACCATATTTCAGCCATTTTGGTGTTCAATATCAGGGTTGCCAGTTATCTGAAAATTTATACCCAAAATCGCAAATAAAGCTTTTCTTTTTCTTGAAGATAAAACAGCCCGTAACAGCGCGAAACAGTATCGCCCGAGCTTTCCGACACGGTATACATAAGTACTGGAAATCGAAGCTTTTAATCGTATCTCTTGCCAGTTGTGCCGGGTCTGCCCTGAGAAGAAAAAATGGCGGCGTCCGCAAGAAGAACAAGGAACGAGGTGTCCGTACCCTAAGCATAGCTTACTAATAGTGACTCTAGTTCCTTGGTGAAAAAAAAAATAATCGCGCGCATAATACGTATGTTTTGTGCGTCTCTGGGTTATGTGGTTAGTGCTTCTCTGGGCCACGCGTTCGCGTGAACACGGGGACCGCTTGGCATGCAGTCAGATCACGTGACGTCAGAGTATTACGTGAAGCTATGTAGCGTTAAATCGAACGGGACGTATACCCGGTAAGCTTAGAAGGTTCTTGTTGTCTTTGCTTTTGCCGGAAAGAAGTCGGGGGAGTGCCGGAAAATCTTTTCTGCGTTAAGACTATTAATCAGCGCTGATACGGGCGAATCACCATTAACGATATATAGACTTAGGTAGTTTTCAGAGTGTAGTCATGGAGCATGGCACTATCGTGATGCTTTACTGTTTACGACGGTTCTAATAATTTGCCATCTTACCATAATTTTATGATTACGCGTAAAATAAAACTTTAGTGCCTCATTTTCAACAAAGTCATCTTGACCTATAAACAAAGCAACGTTCCCTTGGCACTGTCAAAAATAAATAAATAAACGGCGTGTCCTATTTTTCTAAAGCTTACCAACAAGACGACAAATAAAATCCAATCCGGTCGGGCTGGGATAAGACCAAACGAGAAGTAATACGGCCTCTTTCCCTGCCCACGCTTATGTGCTCGACCAAGCGATATTATGGCCGTCCTTATCCCCAGACTCCACTCATAAAGATCCGCGCCAAACAGTAAAAATTTAACGAACTACCCGGAAAGAGAATTTGCTGCAGCCGATTGAACCGTGCAATATTCACGAGGGAGGCGTCGCAGCGACCGCCCCATCCGCGCCTCCGCCACCCAATCAATGGAGGCAGAAAATGAAGGACACGAGAACGCCGTAAACGTCAGAAGGGCGATGAAATGAGTTGCACACTTTGACTGCATAGCATTTTTAGAGTATTAGTAGGGGTTGTGCGCACATAGTCGTTCAAGTCCAATAGCGCTGCCGCATCCAAAACCTTTACAGTGCGAAAAAAAAGAATAAATAAGAACCTTGTTGTTGTTTTTATTTAGATATACACAATCTCAACTCCGTGACGTCACGCCACCTAGGTAGCGCTGCTGTCGGTCTCTGCGCACGCGCTGTGCTTTCACCTGGTGTGGACAGAGGCGAGTTTGTTTGTGAACAGCGTGTTGGTCTATAAATTTGTCACCGACATTGTAAGGAATGCAAGGCGTGGCTCATTACAGGGGTTTCAAATGTGTGTTTTTTGTTTTTGTTTGTTTTGTTTTTCCCCTAATAAATTATTGGACCCAAACGTTACAGTGCTTGGTTCCGACGGCTTATAGAATATGGTTTTCGCAAAGCAGAGCGGCGCGCTCGCGTTTGACGCTTCCAGTGCTAAAATACGACTAACAAACGTAATATTAATTTAAAAAAGCGATTCTCATGCGATAACAAATACCTTTTGTTTACAAATAATAGTTAAGGTAAAACCAAATCAACCCGTCTAGCACAAAATACAATTTAAAATTAGTATGCACATTGTTAGCTGTTGTCAATCAAAACAATCCAATCGAAACGCTCTCATTATGCGCTCGTCTATGGATTGTTTTTAACATGTTGCAACTTAACCCGAGACTGGAATATGAACTAGAAACGTAAACGTAGAAGGGACAGAGAAAGAGAAAGAATAGAATGTCTCTCTTCTTTCCACTTCCCCCCCCCCTTTATTTTTGTCCCTTCTACGTTTAAGTTTTTATTTCCTAACCCAGTCTCGGGTCAAGTTGCAACATGGTAAACATCCACCAGTTCGCCTGTACTCTAATTGTTTTTTTTTACTGTTTTTTTTGCGTTCGTGTGCCGCGTTGACCGTCTGTCGCCAAAGGTTTAAGCTTCAAACTAAAGCAAAACTGATACGAACGTATGCCAGCCTACTCTGCTAGCCGCCGCTTTATTTATATCTGAGCTGGATCGACTCGGAAGCCTTGGAAGACTCGTTTTCAAGCTGACAGGTGACGTACCAGGAACGCTCGGCCAGTCGAGGCAAGGGAATCCACACGGAGTCTCGGAGCAGCAAGACGTTGCCATGTAAACGGTCACCGCGTCTATTTAGGCTTAGAAACGGCAAAAATCGGAAGACGAGCTCTAAAATGAGGCGAGCTCACCGCTCATTCTTTGCGATTTGAGGGATATAAAGCGAAGGGAAAGCCGGCTGCGCACCATTCACTGGCAGTGAACTTCGCTAATGCGGCAGCGACCATGACGTGTCAGCTCCGAAGCGAGCGGAAAGGGCTCCGCCATGTTTGCCGCGACGCATCCCGCTATTTCTCGAATTTTCGCCAGCGCCAGTCCAAAAACCCTAAAACGCAGTTTGGGTTCGGCGCACGCACAGTGGTAAGCCCCATGCCCTAGCGCCCCCTAAAACGCTCTCCCCTAAACTAAAACTCTCCCTTTTGTTGGTACTTTTTTTGCGTCGCGATTTGTTATTCCGCGTTCTTATCGGCGAATGTTGTAAACTAAATTGACAGCGAAAGCAATAATAAGATGCACGGAAACTGTCACGCCCTGCATTTCTGAAGTAGTCGAAAACTGCAGAGGGTGACGCTGCGTTATTCGATTCGAAGCAGTATTCGCACAGCCCTAAGCAATGGCGAGTTTTAGCAGAGTGTATACCCAAAATCGTTGTGCACGCTGAGAAATAGAATCGTCGAAACAGCGCTTCCGCCGAGCCCAAACAAACGCTCTGGATTGGCGCATGGCGTCGATGATTACCCCTTTGTACGCGGAGTCACAACGAATGTAACTGCTAGGTTACACTCCAAGAAGATATGGTCGTAAAATAACTATAAGGGGCTCCTCGGTTTGTTCCTGTTTTGCACACACTAAAAAAGCTCCGGTGGTAAAAGGAATGTTGAGGGTTCTCCGGCTTGTCGATATTTTGCACCTAAAAGGTCTTTTAAGTACCCGCTTAAAGGATTCTTCATAAAAAACCTACATGAGATTTTTTGAGCTCATATTTTTTATGCGAAAGAGTACTTCATCGCCCCGTTGGCTGTCTAGTGCGTCAGAAGGCGATAGCGTTTGAGCAGAAACTGTTTTTGACGAGCTGCAAGAGGTCTTGAGACGTCGAAGAAGCTTTGAAGAAAAAAAGTTTTAGAGTGTAGATTAAGGAAGTGAAACCCGGTTTTTTGATCCACATAAATAAACTACGCATCGCAGAAAGCTGAAATTCGGTGAGCATGTCACGCTAGTGGTGATGATAGAATGCGAAACTGTGACTGCAAAACGCTACACGGATAAAAAAAATTAAAAAATGGTCTTTGTTAGCTGGCGTTTACCTAAGCCTAATTGTCATGAAATAGAAATTTGATATTGTGGGTTACCTGTAGCGTTATTTTCAGTGAAAAGTCTTGTCAGGTAAAATGACGATATTCTTTTTCTTTCTTGCTGACAACTTTTTCCACTTGAAATAAATGCTACAGCCGCCTACAATCTCAAATTTCGGTTTAATGAATATTAGGCATACCCTCCGAAAAAATCTGGTCGTAAAAGAACTTCTAGCGGTTCATCCGCTTGACCCTATTTTGCACCCTAAAAGGTTATTTTAAGCACTCCCTAAAAGGTTTCTTCATGAAAATCTATGAGGTCTTCTTCTAATCTGCTTTCTTTTTATGCAAATAGTTCTTCATCGCAGAGTTGCCTTTCTAGTGCACCAGGGGGCGATAGTGCTTGAGGCGAAACCTTTCTTCCCGAGCTGAAAGAGCTATTGGGGCGTCAAAGACCGTTTGAAGAACGATATTTTTAGAGAGTAGGTGGACGTCGGCTCATAGAAACACCAAGGAGACTTACTCTGTTACGAACTAACGCCTTAGAGCAAAACCGTATACGGCCCGAAGATAGGCCCCTAAGACTGTCAAGCTGGTGCCAAATTAGGCATTCCTCTGGTGTACTACCTGGGATCACAAACGGAGAGAGCACTTTCCCCAATTGGACTTGCCGCAGAATTATTGTCCTTCCTAGAGCGCTTGTCATCGCAATGGGTATCGATGCCTTGCCACACCAAAACACCGGCAAGTACAAGAAGGCCATTTGGATCATGGAAGGGGATGTTTTTTGTCTTTTTTCAGCTTGTCGGAAAACATTTATACCAAATACTATTCATCAAATCAGAGTATCCACTCATTTAGGACATGTTGTGGTGTAAGGAAACCAAATTTATTAAACTGCTATTTCGTTTAGTCTGGAATACGCACTCGTTTTGAGCATTCCGTCAAGCATTGCAGAGCGGTCGAGACTTGTGTTGTCGTTCAAAACAACGATATGCTCCATATAACTCGGGTAAAAACGAAAAAAAATATATATATATATTTTTTTCTTTTTTGCTACAATAATAAATTATACTCTGAGAAATCTTGACCGTTTAGATTACCGCAAAGCACTTCGAGGAGTCAACCGCTGCGATCTGTGGAGATACGTCGGTAAGTACGACGAGGATTAACATATATTTAGGACTGAAAGACAGGCCGTGCTGTTACACTCAGAATTGTGAAAATATGCGCGTGAATTCACAGCGCAGTTCTGCATTTTTCTTTTAGAGCGCAGCTCTTAGGCGCCCGTTTCCGGCCTGAGCGGCGTCGCCGTCGGCGTCGCCGTCGGCGTCGGCGTTGGCGTCGCCGTCGGCGTCGGCGTCGGCGTAACCTCAAGGTCACCCCAAGGTCACGTGACCCCCGGCCCGTGCCCCGAGGTCACGTGACCCCCCCGAGGTCACGTGACCCCCTAGGCCACGTGGCCCCCGAGGTCACGTGACCCCCAGGTCACGTGACCCCCGAGGTCACGTGACCCCCGAGGCCACGTGGCCCCCGAGGTCACGTGACTCCCAGGTCACGTGGCCCCCGAGGTCACGTGACCACCCCAAGGTCACGTGACCACCCCAAGGTCACGTGACCCCCCAAGGTCACGTGACCCCCGAGGTCACGTGACCCCCCCCCCCGAGGTCACGTGAACCCCCCTCCCTCCGCACCTTCCCCCTCCCTCAAGAGCTGCGCTCCAATTCGGCATTACAGGGAGTTGTAAACGGCTTTCATTTTTTTGAGTGCAGAACATATCTTTAGTCTCGCCATTCGCCGAGTACCCTGCGATGACTACATCGAATGGTTGTTTTGCTTATTTCGTTGCAGGAATGTGGACGCTCCAAATTTCTTAAGAGTTTATAGGGTTAGCGGTGCGGATTAGATGCCAAACATTCAAAACATGTCGTATTTTAGAGCGCAGCTCATGGGCGCCCGTTTACGGATTGAGCAGCGTCGCCGTCGGCGTAACCGCGCGTTGCATATGGCACGTTTCCCATTATGGTGACGCACGTGACGTCACCGCGCGTTGCAGTATTGGCAAATTTCCCCGCTAAATTTAGCGGAAAAATCTTCCCCCCTGATTTAGCAGAAAAGTTTCCCTCGCTAAATTTAGCGGGAAAATTCCCTACTAAATTGAGCGGAAAATATCGCCGCTAAATTTAGCGGAAAAATTCCGCTTAATTTAGCCGAAAAGTCTCCCCGCTAAGTTCAGCAATTAATTTTCCCCGCTAAATTTACCGGAAACCATTTCCCGCAAATTATGAACACGAAATTCCCCCGCTGAAGTTAGCGGCACAAATTCCCCGCTATATTTAGCGGGGAAATTTTCCGCTAAAATTAGCGAACACTACCCGCTAAATGGGAGGAGAGCTGGAGAGGAGGGGAGGGTACGATGAGGAAGAAAGGCATACCCTCCCCTCCGTGCCTTCCCCTCCTCCTCCTCAAGAGCTGGGCTCTAATTCGGCGTTACAGAGGATTGCAAACGTCTTTCATTTTTTTATTCAAACGTTATTCAAGCGCTTTTCGAAAGGAAGACGTTACTGCTCACGAAGCCCACGTTAGTGATTTCCATGCGGATATAAATGGCGTTGGTTTCAACCGGCCACATATCCATTAAATAAGAAATTCAAAATCCTTGTATACGTGCGTGTGTGTGTGCGCGCGTGTGCGTGTGTGTGTGTGTGGAAAAGTCTGCACACTGACAAATCAAAATCAAATGTGTTGTGACAGCGGTAATGAAAGTCCTTATTGAAATGAGGTCTGCTGCCTCCGCTGAAGATTTGACACGTTTGCCAGTACGGTAAGACTGCTGAGGTATTCAACGTACATCCCGCAGAATAGTGGTTACAGCACCGCTCAATGTGGCCTTGTCAATACCTGTTCATGCTGCAGGATCTGGACATTGGGAACAGTGTGCGAGGAAGAGCTAGAGAGGGCACACGCACGCAACTATACTTCGTTCACCATTGCAGACTTGTACGATTGCCAGTACTCAAATTACTTGCAATAGATTACTTTCTAGGGTAATGTCATTATCATGTTATGTTAGTTACTAGCAACTAATTGCAAGAGTAAGCTGATTACTTTTGGAAGTACCAGAATTACTCGTAAACCTTCCTATTTCCCGCTCCTCTTCCTAATGGCGCCCTTTGTACTCGTTTTCCACCGAAGAATCCTCGGCCCAAAAGTCTCCGACAAGAGGATGGTTTACAGAATTGGTGGAATAAGAAGATAAGTGGTTTATAGACCAACTTGACTCCCCGACGTCACGTCACTGTGGCGGCGCTGCTGTCGGCATTGAGCACGCGCAGACGCTTCATCTCAAGCGAATCTTGGTTTCTGCCCTCGCGGAGTCTCACACATGGTACGGGCAAACGCGGGCTCGTTTGTAAACAGCATGCCTTTGTATAAAACTCGGTTATTTTAGTCCAATAATTACCAGTATGAAAGACCCGTTTACAAAACGGCGGAAAAATCTGTCGTTCTGAAAATTCAGCACTGTAATCGGAAAAGTAACCGTTACTTTTTTGAAATAACACCAATTACTTTTCTTCTCGAGTAATCTACTATAATACTTTATAACCGAGAGTAGTTATAATTGCAATAGATTACTATTATCGAGTAACGTGTTCACGTGACTGAGCCGCGGTCTTGCAAATATAAGGTGTCGTAAGTCACCAGGCTCGATCTATAAATGGACCGTAAAAATCGACGTCTGCACGAAGCAATCTAAACTTCTCGTCAAAGGTGTATTTCACAGTTCCGTCATTTTTTATATTAAAAAGCGTAGCTGCGTTTCTGTAAAAAATAGGGCCGAAAAACTTGCCCGGGTCAACGGCGGGAGGCGACGCAGACGACTGAGTCGAGCGGCGGGGCGCGTTTGGCGCACTTATGGATAGATGGCGCTACTTCCTTATCGAGACTGCTTGCGACGACTGTGATTTACTAAAATTAAGATAATATTTTTTGTAGTGTACCTTTCGTTTTCAAGATAAATGCGGACAATAGAAGCAAAACTTGAAGTTAAAATTCGAGAATACACTTAAGAGTGCTCATCGTGTAGGAATGTGAAAGCATTCCTACACGGAACGCATTCTTACAAGCAACGCGCCACGTCATCCTTTCGCACACGGCGCTCCGGCGGTCACATCACGCTCCCCCACTGCGCAGGCGCGGCGAACCCCACCGGCTTCGCGACGGCTTCCGTGACGAAGCATTGAATTGCTGTGCTTTTCTTTGTGTTTTATTTCTGAGGCGCCTCCGCTTTGACCTTGAGCGCACCCGCCGGCTTCCATGACGAAGCATCTGCGTTGCTGTGCTTTTCTTTGTGTTTTATTGGGAATGAAAATGTAGGTGCCGTTTCGCTCAGCCAATGGGAATTTAGGTGCCGTTTTGCTCAGCTAAGGAAAATAGGTGCTGTTTCGCTCAGCCAATGGGAATCTAGGTGCCGTTTCTCGCCGGCTTCACTCTATCAGACACGTAACGCTCTCGTATTAAAAACAACAAACGTGGTTGCATAATGGCGGCGCTTTTGCTGCCGATTGATTTTGTCTGCGTGTCGTCTGCTTCCTTTCACTGGTCGGCTACACCTTCCGATGCTGCTCCCAACGCCATCTATCAATACGTGCGCCAAACGCGCCCCGCCGCTCGACTCAGCCGTCTGCGTCTCCGCCCACCGTTGACCGTGGAAAGTTTTTTTTTTTTTTTATTTTTATCAGAAAAAGTGGTAGGCTTTGTAATTTTAGAAGAAAATTATGGACCTGTGAAATACGCCTTTGACGAAAAGTTTAGATTGCTTCATGCAGGCGTCGAGATTTACGGTCCATTGTAGATCGAGCCTTCTGACTTCGGACACCCTATACTTCATAACAACGACAGTCTGCAGACAGTAGAGAATCTTAGGGAACCGTTTTTGCACGTCCGGACGGTACGAAATGCGCATGTGCGAGTCTTCTGTGGTATAGCGCATGCGCAGTTCGTATACCGGAGGGCCCATCGTATACCGTATCGGATGTGCAAAAACGATTCCCTAAAACTCTCTACTGTCTAAGTCGCGCTTCCCACTTGTACGACGTATCCTGTCACATTGGCCACATAAAAACTGTTCGCAGACATGCTTCGAAACATGCATATATGTATGAAGCCTTCGAAAATGCTTGAGGCGTGACCGCAAATATTTCTGTCAGCGTGCCTGCAGAATACACCGTATCGGTTTTTTTTTGGTTTTTGTTTATGATGAGCAGTACGAGTGTCTGTGCAGCGACGCGCGGGGTCCGTAGTCACGTGATACGTTAAGATCGCTTGATTGGCTGGGACGGCTCGTAGCGTTTAGTGCGCGGTCTATCGTGCGGTGAAACGGAGGGCGGACGTCCGGGCGAAGTGCCTGTTCACGGCGCCACGCTTTTGCTGTCTTCCCTCCAGCAATGTCGCCTTCTCCCCGACCACCTTTCAAATTACGGTGAAATGCTCCGGGCCGATTAGGCCTAAGTTCCCGTTTTTATCGATTTTCTTTTAATGCTGTACTAACTTTTTTTTCTTTTTATTGACGACTTTTACAAATGTATATCACACGCGATCGATAGAAAGGTCACGCTTTGTTTTGTCTAGTCTTGTCCTAAAGCGGACGACGACAGCGAAATGCTACAGAATTATCCGAGTCAATCCAACGACGGTCAGTCTGAGGGAGCAAATATAGAGACCGAAAGAGATGGGGCTCAAGTGTATAGATGGTGTTCAATGACATGGGTCTAGGACTTTTCGGCGCGGTCTTTTCGGTGCACGGACATTTCGGTGCACGGACTTTTCGGTGCACAGATTTTTCGGTGTACGGACTTTTCGTTGCACGGACTTTCCTGTGCATAGACAACCAAAATACGATTTTCTTTCTCCGAAGTCTTGTGGACCGCTAAAAAAGTGACCTCACAAAATACATAAAAATTATGCCGAAGTAATCGATTAATTTCAATTTTACTTTTATTCCAAACTTTGGGGGCAGAAATACACATAAACGAATGAGAAGTTCACCCCTTATTAATTTTTGTGGTTGTCTCGTCATTTACATTTTGGTGAGTCTCAATAGCAGTTGTCTTTCGAAGCTTGCGACTTAGAAAATGACGTTTTCTACTCACTAATGGCGAATATTTCGGTGAGTTGACCGGGTCCCCCACAAGGACATGCAAAGTTAGTTTTATACATGGTTTATATAGTGACCGAAGTTGTGTGAGTTTGACTGGTGTTGCGTTTTAGAGAATTAACTCTATAGAACCGTATTTGCAATATGGTTTCATCGAACTACTGGCACCAAATATTTGGTGAGTAACACTGCTTTTTCATTATAAAAACTTGATCACTGCTCACTGCCTTTTTCTCAACTCAGCCATGGTTTCAGGTTCGTACTTTTTAATGATAATCAAAAAAATATATATACGTTACCAGAAAAAAAGGTGAGCCGATAACGTTGCTTTAAAATTGAAAGTTGCTCTCATTAAAGAGCTTGCAAGCTGTTCGAAAAAGTAAAAACAGTTACATATACAAAAAATTCAATTGGAATCCTAAAAATATTTAAAGGCACATATTTACGCCAAAAAGTCCGTGCACCGAAACGTCCGTACACCGGAATGTCCGTGCACCGAAAAGTCCGACTGCACCGAAAAGACCGCACCGAAACGCCCAGCACCGAAACGTCCTACACCGAAATGTCCGGATCCCCAACGACATAGTGTCGTCCTCCATCTTGTTGCTCCAGCTGCCTGACGTGTGGAGAGGTGGCGAAGGTTAGCATTCCGGGGACTCCCACGTCACCCCCAGACGCGCAGTTCGCAGAAGCTTATACCGAGAAAAACTGAGGGAAAGAAAGAGATAAAAACGCACGAGGGGACTTCGGGGAGCCGAGTGGTATGATGGGAATGACTATGGGTAAGCGCAAACACTAGCTGATTTCTTTTCTTCATGCTCACTATTCTGAACGTTGAGCTGCAGATGCCTACCCAGTGATCATTCCAATCAAAGATCGGCCCTCTTGACGACTCCCGATCGGTCTCACCTACTCTCTACCTCACTTTCTCAACGTACAAGTCGCGTCACGCTGGCATCGAACAGCAAAAGGGTGGCTCAATCTCACGTGAATACCTCGTATACACTCTAGTAAAACCGCCAAGCATTTGGGAGAGCCAATCGTTGCAATTTAGGAGGGAGAATGACAAAATATATATATATATATATATATATATATATATATATATATATATATATATATATATATATATATATATATATATATATATATATTTCCTAGAAAAAACTAAAGAAGACAGTCTGCGCTGTAAAGCACTGAGCATGATGAAACTTCATGCCCAGCGTCACATGCGGAGACAGGTTCTGATAGGACGGAACATGATTCATCAGTCACGTCAAATTCATTAGGCTCTTATCGTAAAAAATGCAGAGATCGGCTATCCTAAGTGCTTGTGCGGGAGAGTGGTCGCACCTAATTTCGTAGAGTTAATGATCACTGACAATTTAAGAACGCTGGATGCGGGTTATTAGATTCCCGTTCCAATTGCTTCGTGTTTCGCTTTTCGTCCTTCTTACTGGCGAATGCCAGCAATTTTATTTGCGTGCGAGATTCAACGCCAGGATCTCGCGTGTTTTAAGCTGCTATATTAGAGAGTCGTAGTATTGCCTATAGAAGAAAACGCAAGCGCTGCGCGTCCGCGTCAGCGTTGCGTCCTCCACGCTGCGCATGAGCGTCGTCGCCACGCGCCGATCCAAGACCGCTGTTTGGATATAACGGTGTCTAAAGTGCGCCTCCGACTGGTGTGTCTAGCGTCCTATAGCTACGCTGCCCGTACATCAAAAGTGGTCCCGAAGTGACAACAAATGAGGTCACAGTAGCCAGAGTGTCACGCTGTTGGATGTCGCGGACCTGGCGGTTGGTCGTAGAATTGCCGGCGACAAGTCACGACGTTCCGTGTGACAGTCTACGAGCTTCCGTCGACTGTCATACTGGAGAGCGACCAGCAGCAGGACAGGCGTCGGCTACATCCACCGCCGCTGCGGGGACACCGCGAGGATTGCGGCCGGTGACACCGTGACACTTGTATGACGTCACCAGGCGGAAATCGAGGGACCACATTTTTGGTCGCGGTAAACAGACCAGTCAGAGACGCGTTCCGGGCACCATAGACCATAGCATAGCCTCCTATATGCTGACAAAGCCTGGCAGATTGCCACGAGAAGTGGCCGCCGAAAAGGAAAAGGTGGAGCGGCAGACAACGGATGAGAGGAGAGCCACGTGACTGGCGCCCCGCTGCGGCGAGACGCCGAAACACACTTCTCCCGAGCGAGCAAGCGTGTTTCGGGTCCTCGCCGCTGCAAAAGCTGTGCGCTGACGTCCAGGTTCCCCGAGAAATGCTCTGTGATGCTAGATCCGTGCACCAGAATCTTCGACCGGGCACTCCATGGCTCCGTCGTCGAACTGCCAGGCTTTGTGAGTACAGAGGAGGCTACGACCATGGTATGAGCTCCGCGCACGCGCCGTGTGGAACACGGAACGCTAACGTAAACGTACAGTGCTTCCGTCGCTCGTATACGCAACACTAAAAACTCACTATTGAAGTCACTATTCGCAACTCCAGCCCCGCTTGCCCTCTCGCGGAGGAACGAGGAACCAGAGGAGTGGGGACGGCGGCGGAGACGGTGGTAACGGATTGTCGGCCTCGGTGCAGCTTTTTCCGCATGGTTCAGATCGGCATGTTCGTGCAACGTGCAGTTTTAACGTGAATTTAAAAAAAAGCGAGTGCGTTACGCTAGGAGTTGTGTCGTTCCGCTCCGCGACCATTAAAAATCAACAAGTTCACTTTTCTTAACGCACGTCGACATCTCCGTCACCTGCAGGCGATATGCTCCTCCCTGACCGATTCGTATGTGTAGCCAAATAAATTAATTTTAGCACACTGACCAGATGTCGGCGAGCAGGCGCACGGGAAATCGTGGAGAATCTAGGCCCGTCTTTTCCGCCATCTTGGGACTACCGCCCCGCCATCTATAGGGTGTTGGAGTTGTGAATACTTCGTGTCATACAACGGTGGAATATAGTCCAGACTGCAGGGACGCTACGAGCTAATGGAACCATTCAGGCAGTGTCAAAAGCGCAAGTCATTGGGCATTTCTCTTTATGATTGGTTCAGCGACGATAGAAAACGTGCAGAAACTTGACGAACACCATGATGGTGCGCATTTGACGGTGCCTGATTGGTTCCGTCAGCTCGTAGCGTCGGCTCAAGTATAGCAGACACGAACGTGGACATGCGTTGTAAAATTCAATTTCATTCATCTTTATTGACTCCAAGCAATTGCGGATTCGGATAGTCTGCAGAGTAGCCACTAGGTGGTGCGCACACTTTTGAAAAGGGTTTATTCCGAGCCACGAGAGTCTGTGAGTTGAAAAAAGAGAGAAACCGTGATAGTGTGCACCTTGACTCAACGACCAGCAGGCTCAAATTAAAATAAGAAAACAAACACACGCACACAAATACACACACCACACACACACACACACACGCACGCAGACGCACACGCGCGCACGCGCACACACACCCACGCGCGCACACACACACAGCTTTCATCGTTTTCACTTTGCCGTGGTTTACAGCTATTCAGCTTAAGAATTCTCCACTGGGGCGGCTTCTTTTAGATCTTTTTTTGTCGTTTCCATAAGCTTTTTTTACTACCTTATCATGGAAGTCAAATATTAAGATTTAAAGCTGCTCGAAAACGTCGTAAGCCGCAATCTGAATTTGAAGGGAAGCTGAAATACTTGTTGAAAAAGAAACGTGTTGCAGGTGAATTCTGGCATATTTTTATCCCGTGAATCTGAATATCACGTTCCTTTTCCCCGAAGATGTAACTAAACGCGAGAAAAAAGGAAAAACCTCCGACCAGTCGTGACGTCATACTAGGATCTTTGGGCCGCCAAGCGCGTTTCGCTCGTGTGGGCTGTGCGTGCAATTGCAAGCTTGCCAGGTATATTTTTTCCGCACTGACACCAGTCGTGACGTCTCTTTCTTCCTTTCTTGAAAATAGCAAGAATGCGCGTGCATAGATAGCTTTGACAGGCGCTGAAGATGCGCGAAAGCAGAGATTCCGAAAACCACATATTATGACGTCACGGCCCGGGATGGAGGGGCCTCAGCAGTGCATTGAATATTAATTTCTGCAGCCTCCGTGTACCAAATTGAAAAGTAATCTCGATATTCAGGCTGGAGGCCGAGTGAAGACGATTTAGGTGTTTTTTTCTCAAATACAGAACCGCTTCAATTTCCCTTTAAATAACTCGACGCTTCCAGGTTTTTCATCTAGGACAAACAGTAAGACCACCAGCACGACATTCTGTCGGCTGCGGGTTATATATCGTTGCCGTGTTGTGCTGTTCTTCGTTTTTATCTTTGGAGCGCAAAGGGTATTTCTGCCAAAGAAAAGACAAAAGGGAAATGGAATGACTCGTCGCTTTGCTTTTAGCGGTTCAGCGAAAGGATCATTACCTGCATCCTCCCGGAAACGAATGGTAAGGCCGAGACAGCTGCTCTTCTTTTAAGCACTTTAGCTCACTTCCGCGAGTGTATACCTGGTAAAGTACGCTGTACAGAGGAAAAACCCACGCGTCCATTACAAGCAACATCAAAGTTCCAAGCTCCGGCAGATTCATTTCTCTAATGGACTGGGTAGTATAGGTCTCGTTTAGTCGTTAGAGAGCAGTAGAGTTTTTTTAAAGGCGCATGCGGAGGAGGGGGGGGGGGAGGTGTTTGGAAACGGATTATGTTTACAGATGCTTCACCGGATATACGTCGGAGTATGATGCTCGTTAAGGCTTAAGCATTGAAAATTCAAGAGATGTGAAAAGTGTATACATATATATATATAAATAAAACATATGCTCGAGCATCTCAGAAATTAAAACACAACTTTTTGTAAGCTGGAACGATGGAGCGTCAAAGAAGTAGCGCATCCATTTAAAAAAGGAACAAAAAAAAATGAAAGGTTAGACCAAAAATGAAGTGTGTAGAGTGACCGGAAATGACGTATGGCGCGGTTTTTTTTTTCATCATTTGCTGAGTTTTATTTGTTTTATTCTTTGTTTCACTTCAAGCCCGAGAGTAGCCGATGCCAAGAGCCGAATGAGGCCAATCTTGCAGCACAGCGTTCGTTGTCATCCTGCGCTTGCGCTATCATCAGCTAAGTCAATCAAGCACGCTGAATGCGGCGTGTCTATTCTGGGGTATTCAACCTCCTCTCTTTTGCGCTTTCTTTGCCGAGTCACGCAATGCAAGCAGGACGCTTTTTCATGACGTAATGCCACAGCGCAGACTTCGTTTCTAAGTCTAAACGGATGTTCCGCCTCATCATTCGCTGACCTGATTTCCTAGATCGCAGAGATTGGCTCTTTGAGTGTTTTGCGGGTAAGTAGACGCGCAGGCATTTCTGAGAGTGTAGGGCTGGGATATTCATCACTTAACCTTCCGAATGATGAATTAATGCTGTAATCGTGGTTAATTTCTTTACCGGTTAATGGGATGGCTAGTAATGTTGACGAATGGTAGTTCATTTGAACGGTTAACCAACAGAGCAGGGACATGGACAGAGTAGAAAACGTATCCCTGCGCTGTTTGTTACCAGTTGAAAATAATAGTATGAGTTTTAAGCTAGAATTTTCGAGAAGAAAGGTAAAAATGCTGGCTTTACTACTCGATGCACAATTAAGAAACGGAAAGAATACCCGAAAAGTTCTCATTATAAGAATAAAAAAAATTTCGCTGCCCCTAAAGACGTTCCTCGCAA
Source organism: Ixodes ricinus (assembly GCA_037355805.1). Classification (NCBI taxonomy): domain Eukaryota; kingdom Metazoa; phylum Arthropoda; class Arachnida; order Ixodida; family Ixodidae; genus Ixodes; species Ixodes ricinus. The sequence goes on from JAZHYW010039882.1 coordinate 48,691, forward strand.
CTCGACAACTGTTCCGAAAATCTAGGGTTCTTATTCTAGTAATTGCTCCGACTGATTGGAGCTTGTCTAATTACCCCTATGTTCATTAACTATTGACATGAACAATAAAGCAACGCAGGCCACAAAGAAAGTCCGCCACACAACCCTCGCATCACAAACTGACAGACTTCTGCATTCCAAATAATAGAAATCATCCAGACTGAATGCGATTGTGATATAGCAACCAGAGTACTTCGGGCACATTCGCAGGAATTGCTCATAATTATCAAGGTTATATATATATATACAGTATTTTTTTTTAATTTGTCTCCCACTTGTTTGTTTTTACTCGTTTTGGAAGTGGTCTGGTTTCTTTGAACTTCTGCTAGTTTAGAACTTCCTAGTCATTTGGTCGTATAACACTAGTCTGGAAATAATAGGTCACACCTCAGGGGCTCGTGAATCCATTGCAGCGCTCATATCGCTCGAGGCAAGGAAGAGTGTTTCCTCGGCAGATCAGATTCCAGAGCAGTTGTTTGGACTCAGTGCCGATCGAAAACGTTCAGGTCACGTCTCAAGAGCAGGCTCACTAGAAGTAGCTGTTAGGGGTTACGAAGGCGGGTTTCGGGGTGTCCACTGGTATTTCCTTTCGTTTGTTTTAAATTTGTCGTTTCAGAGGAAACTTTCCACATGGGACATCGCTAAAAGATTTAAAAAAATAAACACAAAACAGTGTGTAGCATGTGTATTGCTTGTGTAGCCCTCAGTAATACTTTCTTGCCTTCCTCCGCCCATTATAGTCCATAAAACGCCTCAAGGAATTGCAGTACAAAAAAAAAAAAAAAACTCGGTGGCCGTCCTTTCGTCTAGTTGTTTCAATCAGAAGAGACTTAAACGAGACCGCCAGCGTTGACAGCTTTGCTCCCTCCTACAAAGACGATGTGAGACTACGCTTGAATCTTGTAGCTTTAGCACTGTCTTGTACGACTAGCACACAAACACCAGCTAGTCAAGAGAAGGAGGGAACATTACGATACCCCTGTTTTCCGTTGCAAAATGAAAGGAAGGAAACAACGCCAGAAATCCAGAGGCTCTTCGAGGTTTTTGTTCCTCCTTTTGGTCTCAGCTGTTTTAAGGAAACCGACTAGCATTTTATCAAATTTCCTAGGGCCATCGCGGGGCCTCCCTGAGAGCCTGGGGCCCGGGGTTGCAGCCACCTTAGCCCGTACCTTAATCCTGCCCTGTGAATACGAGTAAAGGTGGTATTGGTTGAGTACGAAGATGCTGAGTACGCATCTGCTGAGCGCGTGCTGACGGAAAGCTCCCTCGACTTTTTTGCAACGTGCATTCCGCACTATCAGGATTGCCAGTTTTGACACTGTGGGCGTGAACTCGTTCTTAGCGTGCCCAGTGAGCAGCGTACTCAATTATAGTGTCAAGTGAATGCCTCCTATAGAGAAGTTTCAGATCTATTCTTGGTTAAAGTATAGCTATGCTTTAAACATTCCATGGACTTATCCTTCCTCCGGCTGTTATCAGATACTACCTGATCCCTAGAGAGTGCGCGAATATTCCGTCGTAGAGCGGTGCACGCACGCTCGCATGAACGCTGCAGATGAGATTGGGCCGAATACAAGCCGTGTCCTTGTCGTCTAGTGTTTTTTCGGATCAGCTTCTATCGAACAGAATCTTTGTTTATTTTTCCTCAGTCAGAACGGGCGATACGTAGCGGGAGCCATGTCTGCGAAGTACGGGTATGATGTCCGTGGGATTTGCAGGCTCAGACCTGAAGTACGCAGTGCGAGACAAGGAGCGAAAAAAAAAAACAGCCGTAAGATGGACGAACAAAAATAGAAGCAGCTAAGAAAAGAAGAAAGATAAGAACAACGAAGGAAAGGAAAACAACGTCAACGCGTTCATCCTTGAAGCGACTCCTTGTCCCGCTTCATCCCCCAAAATCCCAACTACGAGGGAGCTACAAAGTCGGCCTGGCAAAACGGCGTCTTCACAAAAAAACAAAAATGGCGAATCAAATCAAGAAGACGCTTTTATCTGTTCTTTCAGATAACATATCTTTTATCGCTTTTCTCTTTGGTACGTCTTCATCGCTGAATGACCCAAGAAATCTTTGTCGCTTCGTCGTACATAGGAGTACACGATATAGTATAAGGATACAACGTTTTTAGTTTTTTGTTTTGTTTCTGGGAAAGGTTTGGGGGGGGGGTGGTATTGCGATGTTGTTAGACCCATCGCCTGGATTTCCCTCGAGACCATGGGGCGCTTTTCTAACAAAAAATCACACACAAACACGCAAACAAAAACAAAAAAAAAACGAAATTAGGTTTTGGATTTATTGCTGTTTCCGATTTTCTTGTGCACGTCGGCAGTTGAATGGTTTGCTTCGCTGAAACCACCGGGGGATTCGAGATATTAGGGATTGCGATCCGTATATTTTTATTTATTTATTGCGAAGAGCCCGCAATACAAGGGTCGTGTATTTCTTTCGATGGCAATTTCGAGCAAACCGCTCAATTTGACGATCGTGTTCGATGAGATAAAAGGGAGTTTTCATAGATCGTTTTCGCTGTCTCACAACGTTCTCCGCAACCCGCTACGGTACCCGGAACTCTACAGTCAAGGCCATAGCCGCGCAGGCGCAGTAGCGGCTTCATCGCTACACAGAGCTTAGCGGAGGGTGAAACGCGGTCTACGAAAACTCCCTAAAAATGCTTTGCGTGCAACAGCTAATCTCCGGAGCAAAAAAAAAAAATAGAAAAATCTAATGCGCTTTACGTACATGATGAGCGCCACAAATGGTTTATCATTTGAATGTAATGACAGATGGTTTATCATTTGGTAGAAATGGTGTATCATTTGAGTGAAAAATGAAATTTTTCAGACAATGTCCAGATAGTACTCTGCACAAACAGGAACGACTCGGAAAGTTTCTGGTAAAAAAATGGACTAACATCCGTAACCAGAAAGGTAACAATTAACTGATGTGATTTCGACACAAAACGACTGCTGCACACACTAGTGGACACAAAGAACACAAAAAGAGCAAAACATGCGTTGTACATTTGCAAAAGCGCAAGCCCAATACTTTTTTTTCAGATATTAGACACAACTTTTTTTTGTCTTTTTCTTTTACACTTTGTTTCATCCTTACACGAATTAAAGTCAAGGCTGCAAACGCGACGCAGCACCATGAAAGTTCGTGCAACCAATGTGCATGGCAACGCACGTAACTTGCACTTATATGTCACGCTGGCAGTTTTCCTGGTCTAAGGGGAAACGAAGTCTAAAACTCTATAAAAATTGGGTTGTAGGGATACTTGTACAGCGTGTAGATGGTCAGCCATTTAAAGTTGCGACGAGTCTCCCAGCTGTAGATGAGCAATTTAGACAGTGCAGTACAACCGCTAGCCTGGGGTCTTTAACGTGCACCACGCAGTAGTGATACACGACCGCACGCCGGTACGATGCTCATCATGATCGAAACGGGCAGGGGTGGGGATTGAACCCAGGATCCCTGAGTTCTGCAGCGCGAGCTTTCGCTCCACGTGCTCCGAGCTGGTCGGTGCTTGTGCGAACGTAATTGACTCCGTAAGTGTGACGTCATGGGTCCAAACAAACCGTTGCTAGGGCCGTTGTTATGGACGAATACATGTGGCTCGGTTTCTCTATGAAAACCCGACCATTCAAAAATCTGGAGTAGGATTTAAACTTCTAAAAATCACAGATATAGAAAGCTTGAATGTCATATATGTTTCGACAGAAGTGTGCCGGTAATCGCTCGTTTCTGAAATATTTACGACTGCAACTTCCGGTCCTAAAGATGCCTGCAGCAGACGACGAATGCAAGAAGTATGCCGTCTGCCGCACGCCCGCCGGCCAAGTGGGGCCGTCGTTTGCATCGTGTGAATAAAGACGATATTCTGACAGCGCATTTGTTTGAAATATAATGAGTTTCATACACTTTTAAGATTTCATAGTGGGGTGCGATGCAAAATATGGTTTATCAAAAGTCCGGGCGTCGATCGAGATGATAGTCTGCTAAAAGATCGCATTGCACCCGCGAGAAAAGCACTTCAGGCGAACGGTTGAGATCCCAAATTTTGTTTGCGGACTCGCGCTATGCGAGGGTGCTTCGTATACCTGGTTGTAACCATCGCGTGGAGAGAGATTCTTGCAGTTTCTTCAGATTTCCGCAAGACCCCAAAGCGCGAAAGAACTGGATAAAAAACATAAGGTGAGTTTATTACAGATTGTACTCGCATCGTGGGTTCGATGAAGATATTCACAAAAGAGCACATCCACAAAATTTGATGTATACAAAGGAAAAAAAAAGCGAAATACTGCGAAATCGCGATAGACATGCAATTCTTTAATAACCTGACAACCACAATAATAATAATAACAAACGACTTACCTCGACGGCGTACGATTTGTTTCTCATGCTGGCCTGCACTACGCCGGTAATGAATGCACTTCAGGTCGTCGTCGTAACTGATCTGCATGACGTGGTTTGATTTTACTGCATTTTCACCCCTCGTAACAAAGCTAAGTTGTTCACAAAAAAAAAAAAAACTAACATTGCGGAGGCCTCTACGGTTATGGTGATGCACTTGTTTTTGTCGCTCGTTTACCGAGGCCAGCAAATCTATCGTGTCGTCTGCTACCAAAGCAAAGCGGAGTGTAAGACTTCACAAATGGCTTGCATCGTTGCGATACGACACTGAGACGACAAGAACATCTTCATAATTAGATATCAAGAAGTTAGGTTGCTTACAAAAAATTGTTTAGTCACTTGTAAGCAAAAACCTAGCCTCATGTGGAGTCTCCATGCATTAGTCCATAGCAACGTCCCTAGCAACCGTTTGTTTGGACCCAGACGCCATGTTGTGACGTCATCACTTACGGGGTCAATAGACCGATCTCACCAGCCAGTTTGACTACGCCACCGCTGCCGCAATGCATCGAGGGAACTTTAGTCTTTCTGCACGTGCGACAACCCCCCTGGAGCTCTGCGCGTGTGGAGCACGAGACGGCACGAGCCCTCGCATGCACGGCCGTCTGACTCCTGTGAACTAAAGTTATGGCGGTGTCACGCATGCGTCGAACGCTTAGTGAGATCGGTCTGTGCCAACTCCCGCTGCACTCGCAAATTTTTCTTTAAGTCCCTTATTTGTAGAGAAAAAAGAAGAAAAGCTTTTGTGAAAAAAAAA
>JAZHYW010039883.1:0-32807 GCA_037355805.1 Ixodes ricinus
ATGCTAATACTTCATTCTATCATATACCGCTATTATAGTGCCAATATTTCAAGATGATGACCTGTAAAATGCAGGTTCCTCAGTCGAATAAAATGTTTGATGTATTGCCACTACAAATAGTACCAAAGTTAATCAAAGTGTACAATTCATTCTTGGGTGCAAAAAGCCTCGTTAATTTTTTATAAATTAATTAGAATCTCTCTCCAATATCATGACATATTCTGTAGTGTCTAAAGTGTGTATTACATGCGTAGACAAATACATTTCGGAGGCACCTCACGCAAATTTTTCAGAAGCAGCAAAGTTCGAACAAGCACAATTCAAAAATACAGCAAAGTACAAGATTTGCCACACCACTGCAGTGAACCAGAAGAATCGATAATGTGCTGAGTATATTTTGTTCTTTTCTCAAAATAATTTTATTAAGTAATTTGCCAAATGAGTAGGATTCATTTTCGCTTAGACATTGATCATTTCCAGTACTACCACTGACATCAATAAACTAGCAAACAAAAACAGCTGTTTCATTTACGATAATCTAAAATTAAAGAGAAAGTTTTAAAAATATTCTGGCTAATTATTAATGTTATTGTTATGTGATTTTTACAAAGTGATATTTATATTAAGGAGTGGCAGCACTGCGGTCAGTACCCAATTTATAAGAGGATGATTGCTCTTGTGAACTTAATATTCACATGTCAAAAGTAAGAATTAATCACGTACTAAATGTTTACATTCAATTAATTATCCTAATTGCCCTAAACACAATCACCGAAAGTTTGAAAAAAACCGGGAGAAGAGCGTATTGAAATATCCGACTTCATATTCAGATTCCTCGAAGGGGGCCGTAGCCCATGGTCTTGAAATGGCCCCGGCCTCTAGTCGGCGTCAATAAATTTTGTATTTCATCGCCAGCTGAGAACTCGGTCGACCCGAAAATGTCCCCGGACAAGGCACGGGTACCCAAATTCTAAATGATGAACGAATGCCTGAAAACAGTCGAACCCTGTCCGCTTTAAGGCAAGTTTTCTCAGAGATGGCTAATTTTAGAGGATTTGCGATAGCAGCACCTTGTAGTCGAGGGTCCTAAACTTTGCATTTCGTAACCAGTCCAGCACTCTCGGTATGACCTCAAAATGTTCCGAGATGAGGCGCGCGTGCCAGAATTTTAAAAGTTGAACGATCCGCGAATGTGTAAGTACGGCCAAACCATACCCACTTTAAAACCGGTTTTCCTCAAAAACAAAAACAAAAAAGTAGTTTTGAAGTATTTGTTATAGCATCAGAACGTACTCGAAGAATTCACATTTTATATTCCGCCTTTTGTTGGAAACGGCGTTGTCCTGAAAACGTTCCCTGGCAAGGCGCGAGTGCCGAAAGTTCCAAATATGAATAAAAGCGTAAAATGGCGCGAGTGCCCAAACATAAAAGAAACAAGGAATCCGTAAAATCATAAAATAACCGTTCAAAAAAGCGGACACTTACGACAGGCAACCGCTTTTCTGTCACACGTGCCCCCTTCTTGTCCTGGTTTTTCCTTTTTTTTTGTGCGCTTCTTATTTTATTATGAATCAGTACCAACTCGCCCAGCTTTCAACCCTCAATGCATGAAAAGAGCCAGACTATCCCAACTTTGAGACCGGTTCTTACAAAAAGGGTTTATTTTGGAATATTTGATATAGTAACAGGGTGGGCTCGAGGGCTCTACATTTTAGGTTCCACCTAAGTTGAGAATCGCGTCGTCCTCATAAAGTTCCTTGGCGATGCGCGTGTGTAAACTTCAAAAGATGAACGAATGCGCAAAAACAGCTGAACCCTCCACACACTCTGAGACCGGTTTTCTCAGAAATGATTCATTTGGAAGTGTTCGTACCAGGATGTGCACGAGGGCTCTATATTTTTATTTCGTGTTTAGTCGGGGCCTGAAATGTCCTCATAAAGTTTCCTGGCGAAGCCCGTAAGCCACAAATTCAAAAGATGAACGAATGCGTAAAAACGTCCGAACCATCCCCACTTTCAGGCAGATTTTCTCAAAAAACACCAATTTTAAAGTAGTTTATATACTTAGTACCACGATAGGCTCAAGGGCTGTATATTTTATATTCCGCCTTTAGTTGGAAACTGGTTTATCATCAAGACGTATCCTGGCGAGAAACGCTTCGCTTTGGCGGGAATTCGCACATGGCGTTAAAAGTGAAAGATGAACATGCCACTTCGACTGATAAGTGAACTACAAACACCAGTTGCGACATTTCTGGCCATTATTGTTTTGCAGCGTTAAAATTGCGTTAAGTGTGACGACAGCTTTGAAGATACTAAACATCACTAGCGCGTAAAAAAAAGCACGATATTTGAATCTTTTCCTGGTGAAGTGGTCCAGTGTGCACTTTTCTTTCGGTACGTCCCAACGCCCGTTACCTCTTTTTACAATGTTCCCTCAACCAAGCCGAAATTTTCGCGACCACAAAATACCACCGTCGCTAGACGATCGAGGTGCCCAGAAATAATTCGATCCCGATGCTCGCGCGTATGAACTCTCACGATCAGGCAATAAAAGAAAGAAGCCATGGGAGTAATCTGGGCGCCTTCTGCATGGCGATTTAAGTGAGACATAAGACCGCTGCGAACAGAGAGGGAACCATGGTGTCTACGTGTGTGCACAGACAGAGAAGCGCTGTGCCGACATTCCCATCCCAAGAAGCCCCAGAGGGGCCATGAACACGTGTCTGCGCAAAGTGCCTAGCCGTTGCAACGGCAGCCGGCGTTTTAAATGGGTGAAACCGTGCTCTCTGTACACAAGGCGACGGTCACAAAGTGAGACAGCACCCCTGCGGACGCCGATTCCAGACATGAACGAAACGGCTATGAAACGTTCGTCGATTCGCGACCTAAATGATGATATTTTTGGTTTCTTCAAAAGTAAAGGTTTGCACACAGTATTTGCTTTCTGACGTTTCATCAATTTTTATGGTAAAAACGCGGCAACTTTATGGACGCGGCAATTAAAATATAAAAATACAATTGCAGGAAACTCAAAAGTGAGATCTCAACTGCCTGCGACTCATTTAAAAGCATGATATGATTTTCAATGGATACCCCACCATTCCCAAATCCCAAACTTTTGACAGTCCGTCCGTGCATTTTCCGCTTAATTTAGCGAGAGAAATTGACGTCATGTGACGAAGACACCAAGCCAGTTTTCCCGCTATATTTAGCGGAAAAATGGATGTCACGTGACCTGTCACAAGCCGTATACACCAATCTACTTTCCACGCCCGAAAACTGATGTCGCGTAACCCATACACCACTTCAGTTTCCTCTCCAAATTTTTCTGAGAAATTAGTGTAACGTGACATGACGTCTCACGTGGCTTATGCACTAATTTAGTTTCTCCGCTAAATTTGGAGGGGGAATTGATGTCACGTGTCATTATTTCACGTGACCTATACACCAATTCACTTTTTCCGTTAGTTTTGGCGAGGAAATCGATGTGACGTGATGTATGCACTAAGTCGGTTTTCCCTCCCAATTTAGCGGGAAAATTGACGTCACGTGGCCTGACTTTACGGGTGTATGCACAAATTCAGCTCCTTTGCTAAATTCGGCGAGGAAATCGGTGCCACGTGGCGTATGTATCGAGGCCGTTTCCCGCTAAATTGATAAAATAAAATTCTTTACTCCACGAAACGGCTGTTTTATATTTCCTAAACAAAACAAAAAAGAACGATCCTTAAAGGGGTAGTGCAACGATTTCAGTGTTGAGAGAATTGGCAATTTGTATCTTTATATTGTTTATCCAAGCACAAGTGACCAAAAACGCGTCACCTTGCCCCGAAAAAATGCTGTTCCGCTGCGTAATCGCAAAGAAGAAAACGAAATATTTGCCGACCTGCAGCCGCTTGTGGCGGTTAACGGAACTGATGTGTGACGTACTCTGGGGGATACGTGGAAGTAAACAAAACCTTTGCCCCTTCGCTGTTACACTGGCCGTTACCCCCGTGGCGAACTGTCTTTTGTGTCGCTCGCTCGCCGCGACCTCCGACGATGCTAATCCTTTAAAAGCCGATAATCGCGGTGGAAGCGGCTGGGGTCTCTGAAGAGAGAACCCAAGGGGAAACCACGTGATCCCCAAGAGTACGTCACTCGAAAGGCGACGTGGAGAGTTGAGAGACACTTTAACCTTCTAATTTTTTTTTTTTTACATAAGAACTAGCGCTCGCAAGAAAATACGGTTCTCTGTTCATCGTTCCATGGGTGACACAGATTAATTTCCGCAGTTAATTGGCCAAAGTCTGAAAATCGTTGCACCACCCCTTTAATTGCGGAATGGTACTCATTATAGGAGTTCATAAATAATTGATCGCTGCCAATTGATTTTGTGTTTCCTCCTGATTTCTCTAAGATGCCGTGAGGTTCTTTAAGATATCTATAACTTATGGTGATAAGCTGCGTGAGAAAACAATGTTAAGCAGTATTTCACTTCGGGAGAAAAACATAAACATTATACTCCGTTTCACATTAAGTGTAATTGCAGCCGACGCTTGATTTGGCCGTTGATAGCAAAGTCACGACGACAACGAGCTCCGCGACGACGCACTTTTTGCACTGCTTGATTGTTGTAAACGGATCGTAGTATCGGCTGCGGTCGTAATTAATGGGAAACGGAGTATCGGCTGCCAATAAACATTGCGTAGAGAATATTCCATCGAATAATTCCCATTTCGAGCAGAAGGCTCGAAATATAAATTAACCTAATAAAACGCGATAAACAAATATATAAAACATGACAAAAACAAAATAAACATAACAACAGTGCTTGCACACTTTCGCACTCCATAACAAGCCTTAAAAAGCAAGTTTAGAAGTGACTACAAGTAGAACAAGATACTTGATAGAAACAACGGAGGAAATGAAGGCACCTTGCGAACTTTCAAGATCCTGGGGTTTCAAAGTGACAGGTAAAGTGGTTCTAGGCCTTAGTGCAAATAAGATGACCGAAACCTTGGTTTTTGTAGTATTACCAAAAAACACGATGTCCAGCTCCACTTGAGGTGCAACTCAAATAAACGAAGTGTATCAGACTCACGCCGCTTTCTCAAGCTCATACGAGCCTCACTTAAGATTCCACTGGGCGTTTAGAAGACGTGACCTTATTCCGTTGTGGAACTTGAAAGTTCCACGGAAACGCGGATCTCCAAAATCCACGCGGAAAAGACCAAGTCATTTCTTTTTCTTTTTTTTTCTGGGAGCGGCAGCGAGAGCGGCTCCACGATGCCGAGCGAATCCGCTTCACAGAACACCGCAAGGAATCCTCTAATCCCGTTGCATTCGAAGAGACAGGAAGTCACGATGCGCACTGGGAGCCGGCTTTTTTTGCCGGCCTTCGTTTCGCTCAGCCGCTTTAGCTGAAGCGGATTCTAACAAACACAAGGCCCCGGCGCTCCGGGTGCTCGGGTGCCCAATGTCACAGCGCGTAGGTCATCAGCTGAGAGTCTGGAACGCCGTTGAGACGCGACGCCGCTGCTCTTCGGCGTTTCGAGCGGACGCCGGATTCCACGCCGTGTTTGCTCTTGGGAGGCGTCTGTGCTCGGCCGCCCGTTTGTGTCATCTGTATGAGTTACAAACTGCTATAGCGATGATTCGGACCAAATATATCGAGTAGTGCCTTGTGTGCATAAGCCACGACTTTCTGCACCTTTAAGATTCGAGGACACAGTGAGCGAGTGCCTTGGTATTAGTTATGTGACGCGTAATTAGCGAGTGTTTCTGCGGTTTCTCCTTGGTGGCAATAGAAAAAAAAACGTCTGCTATATTTTTTTTCACAGCGCTGCAATATTTTGACATGACGAATAATTAGTATGTGTTCTGTGTGCATACCAATAGCTGTCGCGCTGTTAGGGTCATTCTTTCCATGTGTACGTGTTTTTCAGTGTTCCCGTACGTTATTGATGTTGGCATACCATGCCCGTGTTCTGTGCCTAGATGTTGTCGAAGCTGCAAATGTACAACAAAAGTTAAGGTGCTTATAGTTTATTTCGAGACGAAGAATTTCGGGAGGCATGGATCCGTGATATACCACACGAAGACTTCGTTGTTTCAAAGCGTCCAAGGGTGAGAAATTCCACGTTCTTCCTAATTATCCTTACCCCACGAAACCCGCACAATGCACAACCCGTTTAGCGATACAGGATTTAATTTCGGATTTCATTAATTGGCACGACGCCTTAATCTCCTCGTTTCCGCTTCGAATAAAACTGAACGCTGAGGTAGCGTCCATTTGCGTGGAACGTCGTCATTACGGAGCCGTTCCCGCTGAATCGCGAATCGACGAAGTGCCGACGGAGCCCAAATCACGAAGCCTCGTAATGAGATGCCCCACTAGTTACGGCACTGGTTGCCCTGAAAATGAACTTACCGGGAAATTTAGGGTATATTCCGACGGCTACATACCCGTTTCGCGAATGCATGAGCATTTGGGCACCAGAACGTTGAAGGAAAAATGGCTTTGATAAGTGAGACGTTTAGAGAAGAACCCTGTGGTCACGCCGTGCTTGTAATTTGAACAGCGAAACGGGTTCGTCTTTACTTCTTTCTAGGGACCTAAGTTGCCCAATGAGCTGAAAATATACGAACAAGATATGCGATATTGTTTGCACAAGCACTATATTGCTCTGTAAAATATTCAACCTAAAAAAGATATGCAGGTTTTATTATTTGTTTTTTATATACTTGGGGCAGGGAGCGCTTTTAAATATTCGCGGAAGTTACAGCTTCCAAGAGACCGACCTCACCAAGCAAACTGCACAGGCGCGCGCATTCCGGAAGTAGTGCCGCCGCCATGCTTCTTGTACTCAACGTTTTCCGGCTTCTCGGCTGCATAGGGCTGCGGTGCGCCTACATCATCGTACATCATCGTTTGGGACGCACAGTTGGCGGCTTGGATTCTCCTGTCATGTGTGCACTGCACACACACTAAAATGACGCGGCTTGCTGTTGCGATGCGACGTGATGTTTGCTAGCGTATGTTTGAGGCTTTAGAATCGCTTCGTCGTGTGCTCCCACGTTACGGTAGCTTACGCGGTGGTCCCACTGCGGCCGCGGGAAAAGCAACAACGAAACTACTCGAGCACTCCTGCTGTTCGAACGACTCAACGAACTTGGAAACAAAGTGAACATCTAGTTCAATGGAAAAGAACACAACCATTTGAAGGACCACCTGCTCGGTGTAGCACCGCGGAACAGCATCGAGTGTGTCTGCGGGAAAGGGAGCTCGGTAGTGCTCAGGCTTTTGCATAACGTTTAATCGTCAATGAAGTAAAAATAGCTAAAGCATCTTTCCACCACAAGGTGGCTGAGGCTCATATTTTGTCTTTTTGGCAATAAGTTGTGCTTTTTTTTTTTGTAAAAAGTGTTGCACGTTTTTTTTTTGAAGAAAATTAAGACTGCTTTCAAAAAGGTTGGTCTCTTTTCAAGAGATGCATATCGAAAATCAATTTTTGTTTTGCTTGACGTGTTGTATTGAAGCACAGTTGCGCTTGAAACATGTAGTCGCAATAACAGTTATAACCACCGAAATATATCGAGCAAAAACTGCTTTAAAAATGGCCGACGCAAAAGCAGCACGGAGTTCCCGGTTGAGATAGACCGCTATTCAGCGAGTGCTCAGGGAGATTCCAACGTACGGAACACCTCGGCAAGCCCTACAATATCTCATTCCCTGTTTCCTCTTTATCTAACGTGCAATGGGGTTGATATAAATTTTGAAGCAAATCACAAAACAAATCAAAAAACTTTTCTTTTTTTTCTTTTTTTTTCTGCCGTTTTTTTCGGCGCTTTTTACATTTCTAGTTTCTATTTTCAGAGGCTGCTTTCTTTCGGGAAGACATAAAATCATATGTATTTTTGCCTGTTGCTGTTATTGTAGCATCATGGCGCACAACGGTTGAAGCCATCTATCGAAAACTGACTATAAATACCCGATTAAACAACTCGCTCTAATCCAAACTTTTCTAAACGCCGTGCATACAACGCACACTGATACGGCCGGAAAACTGCCGGAGAACTCGATAGGTACAAGAATGCACCGCGGAGAAGCAGTGGTGTCGCGGTGCATTCTCGGGCGTACCATTCCACCAAGATAGATTAAATTCATGTCCATCTTAATTGCTGGAAGTTTGAACATATTGCTTATGCAGCCTGCGTACGGATCGTTTTAGCGCTATAGCTAAGGCGGGCCTTAATTTTTATTAATATCAGTATTGTAACCTGTAAGTGTAAAAAAAAAGCTGAAGAGGTTCTTGAAGAAAAAAAACGAGTAAGGGATGAATTTTAGCATAGTTTTGTACCGTGAGTTTGAATATCACTAGCGTATAACAAGAGCGAATCAGTAGACGGGATAAAAACCTTGTGATGGAACACGTGCAGTTCTTTCGACATATCGGGTAAGGCTTGCGAAAATCGCGAAAATGTTGAGATCTCTGTATAATACGTCACGGAATACCACCTCGCACCGAACGCGACGGGAAGGAGGTGCACCAGCGCTACTTTGAAAGCGCTGTTGTGGCTACTTGGCGCATCAATCTGAAATATACCTTTGATATTCGTAATGCTCGAGACGAAATAAAAACGATGAAAGTGTTTTTTTATTGTTATTACAGAACCGTTTCAGGTTCCCTTTAATGTGTTCTCGGATATATTCGGTGCCCTTGTTCAAAGGGCACCGGAAGACATTCCTCGTAGATTATGGAGTATACATCCCAATTCCTACACAATACCACAGTAATGGCGCGTTGCGTACCCACTAACAAAATGAAAACGGCATAAAAGTTCTTCCGTTATCATCGCCTCCAGCGCGAGCCTCCTCCCTTCAATGATACTTCAGTGTGTCCTGAGCCTAGAGCGTGCACGCGCAGCCAAAGCACGATGGAAGGCAACGAATGCGTGTGTGAGGCGCGGCATCGTGAAAAGCCGCCCTGCCGTTCCTATCCTGCCACTGACTAGAGACTCCGCTGATGCTACATAAGACATTTCTGATTTACCTGTCTAATATATTCGATTCTAACTTCAAGCAGTCCCTGAGCGAAACTTACGGCATAATCACAGGGACTTTCATTCACGGACATTCAAAATACTTTTTTTCTTATGCAGGTAACAAAAAGGTTTTGTAGCAATTTCTTTTTTCTTTCTTTGTTTTGTATGATAGACCTCATGCACGCGGCCTGTACGACTTAAAAGGCCCACCATCTGTTAAAAATAAAAGACGACTGCATCATGACGAACGCCCGTGGTTTAGAAACGTAAATAAGGTCCGATAGAGAAAATTAAATCGATTGCATATGTCTTAAACAAATAACAAATATTGCATTCCTGTTGTCGCTGTTGTTGTTATTGTTTTTGTTTGGAGGGGAGGGGAGACTTAAAGGCATATTAATAATTTAATACCCGCCTCCGTAGTTGCAACTATCCATTAAGTGCATGTCTAATGAAGGCTCAAGCATCATCGAGCTCTTATTTAGTTAAAGGAGTACGTTGCTGCAATTTATGTAAAGGAGAAAACGCCCAAACTTACTATGCTCACCGTATCCAGCTTTAAGGTGCTTTCAAAGCTGAAATGTTGACCTATCTCATCTTTAAAAGAAAAGTAATCCATATTATAAAAATACATAATTAAAGCAAAAAAGAAATAAAAAACGCCATGGCTATTAGGATGGACGCGTGCTGTCCGATACACGTCAAATCGAATTTTGAAGGTTTCGAATGTGAAACCAAAGTTATGATCGCTAAATGTGTTTCTTTGTATTATTTTTTATCCCACTTATGTAACATTGTTGTTTCAAACGAATATGATATTCCCACTTTATTATTTAGAGTTAAGTTACTTTCAAGGTATATAAAGAAGGGAAAATGTGCCGTGCCATCTTTTCAAGAGTAAATATTCTTCCTGCTGCACCTCAACTCCATCGAACAGGCTCTTCAGTTTACTGTGCAACTAGAAAAGGACAATACCTTGTAATTTCTTCACACTTTCATATAAAGACAATAGGAAGAGCTGACATTTTGTGTATACGAAAAACCGACGCACAATGGTCAGTACCTCCAGTTTGAATCAAACCATCCTTCCAGTCACAAGGCGTCGGTAGTCAGGACACTCTTGACCAGGTCAAGGACTATTTTTTCGTCTGAGGCTGACAGAAGAAACGAAGATCAAACCGTCTTTGCTGACCTCAAGAAGAACGGCCACACGAGCAGTTTTATCCACCGCGCTGCCCGCCGTATGAAGAAAAGACATATCAGCATCGGCAGTCACAAACAACTACGCAGTCCCGGCCAACCATGCTCATCAACGTTCTTTATATACCAGGAACAAGTAAAGCGCTAGCACGTGTGCTGGCTAGAAAGAGGATTCAGATGGGCCACAAGAAAATATCAACAATTGGACGGCTTATGCCTCGACCGAAAGATCGTTCCCCCAAAGATAGAGAGAGCAAGGTGTCGTTTATACGATTTCGTGAGGTGATTGTCCAGCCACGTACATCGGCAAAGCCAAGAACTTTCACGGAGAGGATCCAACAACATCAAAACGACGTTCGCAAGTACGACCACGAGTGCAGCACGTTCAAACCAAACCACTGACAGCGACTTTTCTTGGAGTCGTCGCACATACAAAATACGCGAAGAAAACATAAATAGATCTATGGGGGCTTTACCATCCGGTTTTTCTACGGTGGTGCATTTCTCGTGAGTCGGTGATGTCTTGAAGCCAGGCGTCGACATATGACCAACGCAAAAAAATGCATTACCGTAAAAAAATAAAAACGAAAACGAAAACACTGTTTTTTAACAGCCATCGTCACAGTCACCCTTGAAGAAGAGCCGAGTAGGCATCGAAAAGCAGAGTTCCCAATTAAGACCTGGTTGGACGTCCCCAATTTCGTTTTTAATTTATGGTTCTTGTGTCACCGGTTTTAGATGATTTGAGACATTTGAACATGGACGCCGACAATTACAACGCAGGCTGTGTACATATTCGTTTGTAGTTTCAATTGCTCAACGCTTTGGTGAGCCCTGTTGAGGTCAATATTGATGGCGAATTAAAACCAAACTTACTGAAGTTTTTATGAAGATCTCTTTGCCATCGAAAGAACTCAAAAAGACACAAAATTGCCTCCATTAAGCTACGCAACTCAACCAATCGCGTTTCTTTGAAGAAAAAGGGATTCGCGAACTATTGTCTTCTCGCTTTTCTCCCGTGTTTCTCATTAAAGTTAGTCGGCTGGAGTTGACTAACGACTTTTCCTGGTACGTGACAAATGAGTGAAGATGTGCTGGCCTTTCGGCTGCCGCCCTTCGATCTGGTTCGGATCGAACACAGGCGGTTTTCGTATACGCACCGGGAGAAATGAGCGAAGCAGCGAGGAGGTCCCGAGGGGCTCGCACTGACGTTTCAATTAGTGGTTTGCCGGGATGAGGCGGTGAAAAGCGAAAAGAGGACTGCCTTTGGGAAATGTCTAATCACTCGGAAATTATGGCGCATTCCTCGATTGCATTCCCCAGCTACGCCCCTCAGTCGCTGTTTCTGCGTGACTCTTCTGTACCTCTAACCATCTGTAAGATGGGATCATTGGTGTATTAAATGCTTTACGGGTATAGGTTTGTATTCCCATATGCTTGGACGTGAAACGTCTTTGTGTTCACTTAAACAATGCCTCTTCACGTTTACTCTTGCATGCATTCGAGTGTTTGCGTTTTATGATAACCTATTGTGAGTGCAGGTATGCTCAGTTGCGTTCTTGCAGTTGCGTCTGCCTCTTTTGTGAGCGTGCTTGGGTTTATACTACTTCTATTGACCTCTTGTACACCGTAACTGCAGCCACCGAACCGTAAGAACAAAACAGGCCATAGAATCCTGGTTTCGCGACTGCGCGTTCAAGTGCCTTTGGTGTAGCGCATGACGACTGCAGCGCGATTTTTAGGTTAGTTGAAGATGTGAATTGGAAATCGTTTTTTTATATTTTTTAGTGTTGGTTACGTATTTGCTTATCGAATCAAAAGAGCAAAGCAGTGCAGGCCTGTATTGTCGACTGTATAAAGAAGCCGGAAGTATTACCAGGGTATTTCCGTGAAGGCTTTAAAAAATCCCTAACTAGTGTGGTTGTGATATACAAAGAATCTCCTTCTGGAAACAAACAGCCAGTCACGGCAAACGTCAGGAATTGCAAAAAACATAAAAATTATCTAAGTAATTGACTACAATTTACAAATTTACGTTATTATTAGTGAAAATAGCCTATGGTTTAAATCAGACTTGCTAAGCATCACCTAAAACCCCTGAAGTCAACTCATCTTAGAAAAGAGTAACGGCGTTTACAATGCTCTGTAATGCCGAATCAGAGCGCAGCTCTGAGGAGGAGGGAGGGTACGGAGGGCAGGGTATGCCCCTCCTCCCCTCTGTACCCTCCCCTCCTCCTCCCCTGCTGCCGCATTAGCGGGGAAAGCTTAACCTCGCTAATGGACGTGACGTCATGTGTGGTGTCTTCATGGGAAACGACCCGCTCAATTTACCAAAAACTTTTTTCGCCAAATCTAGCGAAAACTTTTTCTGCCAAATTTAGCGGGAAACTTTTACTCTCGTGACGTCACACTTTATGTCACGTGTGACGTTATTATGGGGAACGTCCCGGTAAATGTAGCGGAAAAATATCCCGCCATATTAAGCGAAACATTTCCCCGACAAATAAATATTTGCCCTCATAACGTCAGACATGACGTCACGTGTGACGTCATTATAGGAAACGCCCCTTAAATTTAGCGAACAAATTTCCCGCCAAAATTAGCGAAACCTTTTCCCGCCAAATTTAACGGGAGAATTTTACCCTCGTGACGTCACACGTGACGTCTTATGGGAAACGTCCCATAATGCAACGCGCGGCTAAGCCGACGCCGCTCAACCCGGAAACGGGCGCCTAAGAGCTGCGCTCTAATACATACGGTAGGGGAAGCATGTTTCGAAAAAACGCTCTCACGTTTCTAGGTTTCGGTTTCCTATCGGAGCGCATGCATCT
The DNA here is from genome assembly GCA_037355805.1 of Ixodes ricinus. NCBI lineage: Eukaryota > Metazoa > Arthropoda > Arachnida > Ixodida > Ixodidae > Ixodes > Ixodes ricinus. Next base: position 13,062 of record JAZHYW010039883.1, read on the forward strand.
TAGACGTGCACCATACTTCCAAAAACAATTGGGGGTTTGATGTGCCGAACCAACGATGAGTCCGGCACGCCCCAGCGGAGGTCTGAGGATTAATTTGGTCCACCTGGGGATCTTCTGACCTGCAGCCGAAACCTCGGTGACACGACCCCTTCTACGCAGTAAGCCTCCGTCAGACTGCAGGCATCTCGGCCGGGATTCGAACCCGCCACCCTGGGATCCGTCGGCCGGCGCTTTGCCACAAAGCCACCGTGGCGGCTATTGCCCCCATACTTCCCTCGCAGGATACGCAGTGTCGCCTCGTAACGCCAACACAGTGGTGCTTTCTAAGCATTTGTGTCCTCGAACATCGCCCGGATTTCTTATTTAGCGCATTTCATGCGTGTGCTCAAGTTCAAGGTTTTACTGGCGCGTACCGTATAAAAGATGCGAATTTTCACGCGTTTTCATCACCGGAGAAAAGTGATTAGTGTTAGCAATCCTGAACGCTCGCAACGTCTATCTGATCACGAAATCATATTTCCACGTTGCTATATCACTGCTAAGATTTCATCGTCTTTTATAATCGTAGAAAAGGCGTGTTGCGATATTTCTACTATTGGCAATGTCGTGTATTAGAGTCGTGATCGTCCAAGACGGCGTACTGCATCTTTTTCTTTTCTTTTTTTTCATCCACTGTATACTCGCAAGCCTATCAAGAAAAAATAATAATAAATCTTTAGGCTATAGAAAACCGTCTGTCTATATTCTGTTACGGCATTGAGTGGCAGTGCGTCCTTTTTTAGAGGCGCCACTGAAACAGCTGACGGCGGCATAGAAGCGGTCGCCGTGGTGACGACCCGCTGCGTTTGTTGCAGTGGTTGCAGGTGTGTGCACGCGCGGCGCAGAGCGGTCGTTCCGGTCGCTCCGGTTGCAAGGGACGCAGTCGTAGGTACGCGCTCGTTGCACATGTCTGAACCAGCCTTCCCCCGTCCTCCCGAGGCGAAAGTCAACGTGGCGACATCGTTTGACATCACGTATCAGAGGTAACGCTGCGATGTCAAACGTTGGTTTGGTTACGACTTGCCCCAACCGCAAATCGAAGAACGCCCGAAAAGGTCTGCGTTTCGTCGTCCTCGGAACCCAAACACGACTCCGAAGCGCCGCTATCGTCCACATCGCACGTCGGAGTGGCGTCATAGGAAATCATCCCCAGGTCGGCTGTCCGCCGAAGAATTTCGACCCCTAGCGGCGTCAGGTCCTCGAGCGTAGAGAACTCCGCCATGATCGATGCTCGAATGATAAAGAGGTTCGGCCGATGCGGCTACCTCGGGATCACTGCGCGACGGAACGTCGTCCAACGCCATTGGCCCGAGATCCTTTTGATAAGCATGCAAGGACCAATGAGAGTGGTTTCGTTTTCGGATGGATCCGAGGTTTGGCGGCCTTCAATTACATTTTTATTAAAGAAATAATCACCGTATGGCTATACTTTTTTGGATTTTAGGGATCCTTAGGGTGTCTAAATTCAGCTGTCATCATCAAAACACGAACTCGGAAACCACTTGAGTGCCCCTTTAATACAAGGAAGATACCGTCCACTCAAAAACTGTTCAGGCCGCGGAAACCGTATGTCATAGGAACCCATGAAGACACGTTTTATTTCTTCAGTCCCAGTGCTTTAGAGTCTGGAGAGGGTAAACATCAAGTACCTAATATAATATCGATTCTATAGACTGCAGGCTATTATGATTCACCTATCTAGTGTTTTCTTACATTGTTTAGTTTTGTGTGTAGGCTGTGCTTCGCACAATATTGTACGGCTTTGTTTTATAAAACTATAAAGAGCCTTTTTACTCGTCTTTGTGTAGGTGGATTTTGGTGCGTTGGAATAATATACGAAACGCTGCGTTCTCTCATACTTAATTTTCTGCGTATATCGTATGGATTTTCGTTTTAGTTTTTTTACAACGAGCAGCAGCAAAGAGTCGAAAAGCGATTTAAAATTTGCTCTCGGTTTATACATAAAAAGTATAAAACACTCAAATACCATCACTGGAAACAATTACTCCAATGATTCATGCGTCTGCCTTCTCGCAGAGCTAACTAGTGGCCAATACCTGCGACATTAGGATGCAGAAAAACCGTTTCGACTGAAAAAATAGGTTCGCACTCTTACGTTGAACATTACGCCTCACATGCTCACGCCGTGTCTTCCACAACCCTGGGCTCACATTAACATATATTGTGCTATAGTACTGGCTCGTGACAGTGTTCGGTAGCGCACATTTCTGTAACGTACATTCCCATAATGCACTCCAGCAGTCCAGTTTTGGTACACCGCGAGAGCGAGAGAAATTTAATTTGCTTATCGCGTAGCGAGCTAAGATTGCGTTTGTAGACGGTTCGTCTGCTGACGTGCGCGAAGTACGCGGTTCGTCTGCAAAGAAGTGTCACTTGCAGAAGGAAAACAAAAATTAAGAAAACACCCTACGTCAACTGCTGGGAATTAAGCGGAAAAAAGTTGATCGCCTGCTGCGGATTAAGTGCTGTGGCAAACTGAGATCGGAGGCAGGCTGAAATTCTGATCGTCTGCCATTTGAAGTTGGAAGCCATTGACAACCCAGGCTTGTTTTGCCAATCTCAAGCTCTTCTGCTGCTTCTGCTGCACAAGTCGACATCGAATGTTAGATGAAGGAGTACTAATGACAAGCATATCAAGACCACGAGACCTATCTCACTCTTTGTGTGTTCGTTTCACGTTTTCACCAAATTATTGCTCAATTGCCAAATCGCAAACTGGCCAAAATTGGCTCCTTGGTTGATTACGCTCAAGCTGTTGCACCACGTCCAATCAGCAGCCGAAAACCCTCTCGCTCTCAACTTTACCAAAATTGGATCCCTGGAAGAGAGGAGCGTTTGGGGAGTGCGCATAAAAATCAGTTTAAAAAAGTACAGGAGAAAGCATGAAATCGCTCGGTGTGGAAGGGATTCCTCTGGTTTTGAATTGCAATGCATAATCAACCTCACGTTCCGCTCTCATTGGAGCGCTGGCATAACTATTTTTTGATCGTCTGCAGTGTCGTGAACTAATTTGTGATGGCAATACACTCAGTAACATATGACCTCCAAAGAAAAGAAAAACGACAACAAACCTTCACACCAATTGGACAAGCTTGTCTTCGTCATTTGGGCTTTGCCACACGACGACGGCTCCAAATAGGCATTTTCTAGAACCAAATAGGCAGTGTAGCTGTGCTAGTTTATAGCTTAGCCTTGTATTGTGTTTCCATGTATTTTAAGCATTGTAAACTTTTCATAAAATAAGTAGGAAAACTTATTACTACGTGCATGCTTCGGTGTAAAATGGAGAGCTGTGCAAAATACCATTGTGCAACCTTGGCAGTCTCCACGCCTCGAGCATCGAAATTTTGATATATCCAGAAGAAAATTAGATAAAGCGTTCTTATATAGCTCTATGCTCCTCCCAAGGACATGGCTTTCGCATGCACTTCATACATAGGTATTTTAAAAAACGGACCATTATTGTATGATTTGGCGTGAAAACACTCTGCTAGAGGCATGCACAATCTCACATACCAGTATGCTGCAAATTAGGCCTAGGTGAACGTCGACTGAAAGATTATATTTCCTTCCTTTTGTATCTTTTGTTCCAGCTAACGTCATGTTCTCAGTCTTTCACATTTTAAAACCTCTACTAGCGCCACTTTCTCAAAGGAGTTTCAGTTCTTTGCGTTGCGCCGTTTTCTTTCTGCGGGCCAAAAAAGGGATTCACTTTCTCGACCTCTCCCCGTACGTGTGAGGCTCTAGGATAATTTTTTTTATATATCACTACTTTCAAAAGCTACAAACAAAAACAAATATTTTTTGCTTATTTCTTGATGCATTAGAGCCGCTAGGAGGTCTTTGGATAAAGATTCGTGACTCTCATGAGAAAAAGACTCCCAATGTATAATTAACATGCACTCATAGAAAAAATGAAGGAAAAAGGTAGCCACGGCGCCTTTTCTCCCTTCTACTGACCCGCCCCCAAGCGGACACAAGAAGAAGGGAGGAACAAGACGTTTTTTTTATTTTCGAGGCAGACGGGAGAAGGCTTCCGTCCTCCCGACTCATCATCTTTTGGTTTCGTCTTTCGAACACGCCGCACATGTTGTTTAATAAAAATTGTTTAGTTGATTGAGCTTCGGCGGCAGCGAAGGCCGCCTGTAATTCCGCCTTTCAGTCCAACCGTGCAGAACATTTTGGTTGGATTAACGTTCTTACCTCGAATTTTGTCAAACGAGCAAACGAAGCCGCTAGAAACAGCGAAGTTCCGGAGCAGTGCCAGCAGCGCCACGTACACTGGCTAATATGGTCATTTCTGGATTGCGGAACCCACGCGGAACCATGCGGACCGCGCGGAACGACGTGTCCACAGTGGATGTGTCGACGTTGACGACGTTATGGAAATCGCAGAAACTGCGTCCAAGACAGGCATGTTTTGCTGCGGGTGCCTGGGTGCCTTCTGTGCTGAGTTCGGTTCTGTTTTCCGATGCCGAGTGCCAACCGGCAGTCAACGTGGTTCTGTATTTCTGCGTGTCAGCAACATCGCAGCTACATCGCGATGGCAGTGTTGTGCGTTGTGAACAGAATACTGGAATTATCACCGATGTGACCGTGTGTTCGCGTATCAGTGGTGTAAGAACAAGATGAGATGACATAAACTTTCGGACATTAACGCCCCTGGTCGGGCCGTGATCGGAGAGGGCGGGGTGTCGCAGGTTGACAATCTGCTTTACATTAAAGGGTTTAAGACCACTTGAGGGATTAGGCGCAATCGAATGACGTGCGGATAGTCATGTTGGAACGCTGGTCTGAACCGTTGCTCCTATCGTACAGTGGCCAATGTGAGTGTCGGCTGTCTCCTCCCGAGAGCTATTTCGCTTTGGGGAAAGGACTGAACCGTATAAAAATATGACAAGTGCGTACATTCACAGTTTGGAATTTTAGCAATAAGGAAAAAAGGTAGGTAAAATCGCGAAAATATAAAAAAAGCTATCCTTTATTTTGCTGTTTAAATATACTAAGGTTCCTGGAGACACTGCCCTTAAAGTGGCGCACTGGGATGAGTGTTAAGAGTTTTCGAGCTCGCCACGGCGTAGCTCCGTACACTTAACACCTGCCGCAAATCGCGGCTTAGACTGCATTGAAGTTGATCGAAAAGCGATTTCTCTGCCCGTGAAGCATCACTTCCAGGTGAGTGAATATCCGCTCTACAGAGAATAATTCGAGGCGACAATTGCAGCCGCACACGAACAGCACAAATAGAAAAACAAAACCCTACTCTCGAAATACTGGCTACGACGTGCCGTGCGGGAAACAAACGCATGGCTTGAACCGCATTGGAGCGGCTTGATTTTTTGGCTTGCAAATAATTACGGCATGGGCGTTTACTTTTTACTAAGAGATTCATCCCCTGAGCCGTTCAAAATGCTATCAGAGGTATGACATTGCTGAAAAAAAACATGCTGGGAATATTTTGTATTGCTTAGGCGGTCACCGAGAAATTCCGTGCGTTCAAAACGACCAGCATAAAAGACGGAAACGCAGAGCTCGGAAGAAGTGATTGGGTTCGTGTGCTGTTGTATTGAAGTTTGAATGGGCCGTGTATGTTTATGCGCTCAATGTATACGTTCAGCTGATGCTTGTATTATGCGTAATGTCTCTACATGTGTGTATGCTAAAGTTTCCGAAGATCCCGAAGCACAACAATAGTAGCGGAAGCAAAGCAAGATATTTTTTGTAGAACATTAATTGGGTGTCACCTAGCGCTACCTAGCCTAGCTACTTGCAATTCGTCTGCTTGACCCTGCCATCTGATGGCAAGCCATTTAACCTTTCACGCTACGCAATAATTTCTGGTTACCGTGCAACAGCGGCTTCGAGTTTATTCTCTTGAGGGCGACTTTTGGCTTTGCGAATTGGTTTATCACTCCTTCGTGATATGCGGTTGACGAAGGAATTGTGACTCGAGGAATAGCAAAGGCAAGACGTAAAATGCGCGAAGTAACTGGGTATCGGTTGTCTCTGTTAGACATCGCAGTTCTGACGACGAGAGTACTGATCAGTAAGTGCTGTTGAAACGGAAGTCTCTTTGCCTGCGGGGGAAGCTGGCTTCGGATGTAAACACAGTTCGCGGAAAGCTCGTGTTACGCTCTTATTTGCTGCTCCTCTCGCCCCGTGCAAGAGACGTAGTGTCCTCGTTAAGCCTTATTGAGCTCGATTTGCTCGATTTGGGGCCGCCATAATGAGATGTAGGCAACAGAGGAACTTAGCTCCCCTGCTTCAGTGAAGAAAGTTTCTCCCTTTATTGAGGACTATAGATACCTTTAGTATAGATACTATAGATACGTTGAGCCTACCGTACTAGACTTGTAGCAGGAGCTCAAGGAGTAGGAATAGAAACTCGGGTAGAAAACACCTGCATCTCATTGTCACGGCAAAAAGCTGTAATTGGGCCAGAAGTTGCCAGCCAACAAAGTTGGGTCCGCGTTGATAATTCAGAACGCTGACTTTTTTTTATCTCAGCAACAGTGTTTTACTTGTTTCAATGCGGCACGCGACAAGCATGCTTTGAGCGCATGCTTTGAACGCCAACCATTAGATCAAGTTGAGCTTCGCCCAGAATGTGGGGTGGGGTGTATATAAAACATTTCTGGAATTGCGTTTAACCGTCGAAGTAACATAAAAACCTACTAATTCTTCGTTACACACATAGAGTCTGCGCAATTCTCGGAGTCTTTGTGCTTCGGGGAGGCATACGCGTAATGCTTAGCCAACGATATTAGATTAGCTCAGTTACGGAACTGCTCATAGACGCTGCGTGCACGAGCAGTACCCCCATCACTCATCACGGCTCGCCTTCCGTCGTTCGAAGCGCCGGACGGCTGCTAGAGTAACTGCAGTGTATTCTATTGAATCCGTACGTTTCGAATCACGGCTTCTAGGTGGCCTTTCACTTCTGCTCTATGGAACCCATAGTTATGAAACGAAAATCTAGATGGCGCTTGGAACGACGGGAGGCGAACTGTAGTAAGTCAGGGACTCCCACGGGAGGGGGGCGGTACTCCCTCCCGTGGTAGTTACAGAACTGAGGTTATCTTGTAACGTTGGGCTTAGCTAACGCCCCAACATTGTGGTCAGGAATTAGGATTGTGCGAGTACTTATTTCATTCATTCCAATCTTCGGTATGATACGGATTTCGAACGTAATATGCAAGCTTAATTTGTCGTCTATGATGCACGTATAATAAATATCTTCGAGTAAGCAAAGGATTCATCTCTTCTTCGAAAGGTTTTGGTGGGCTCTGACCACGTTCCGAATCTAAATGAACCGTCCGAATCGCTAGAAAGTTCGGTCGATTATTCGAACGTTCCTATAACTAGTTGCAGGTGATACCACAGCTTCGCTGTCCAACCACCTTCACACCGTAAATTAGAGCCTTCATTTTTTATATTACTTTCAAAAGGTTTCTAAATGGTTTCGCATATGGATTTTGAAAGTGAGATTCTGAGCTGCCGGAACTCATCATATTAGAACTTTTTCACTATTAAAAAAAAAAGCTTAATAAAGAACACGGTTTCGGTGTGGATACACAACTATTTCTTTTACAATGCATCACCGATGTTCAGCAAACAACAGAGGTATTTCTACTTCAAAGAACCAAACAACAAAATATCTTCTGCAATAATATTTTGTTCCTAATTCCTTAATGTTTAGCACAGTGAAAGATCAGCACCAGCTCGTCACCAGCTCGCATATCTCTTCTCCGTCATTAATATGAAAAATATGCTCCTGTCTTACGCAATTGAAATTAGTGGTGTTATAGCACAATTTTAAACCTCGAAGCAGACGCAATGTTAATATGAAGTTTAAAAAAAAAACAGATTAGAAATGATTTTATTAAATGAATTAAATATAAAATTTGGATCCACAGGTAATTATTGGTCTGAAACCATTGGTGTACAAAACTCACGTAAGGAGGGAGCACTGTAATATATAAACGGGCGATGTAGAAGATGTTGAGGCAGGTGTTGCGGAATTCGGGAACACCGCACCCTGAACGCGCAACACAGAATCTTTGTCGGCTATTTAGTGCGATTTTACTTGTTTGGGGATTGCTTGTTACGGCACTGTTCGTGTGAATATATTACGCATATGCATCGCAAGGGATGCCTGAGGGTCATAGTAGGATAATATAGTAAAACATTTCTCCGTTAAATCTTTCATTATTCCCATTAACAAGTGCGCTATTCAGTGACAATGTAATGACGTGATGCATTTGTCTCTTTTCAGGTAAGGACACTTGGACGTAATTCTGACAAACCATATTTTGGCAAACTACAACTTCATCAGTGAGGTATGTGGCGTTTTGTAACCGTTAGAAAAGAAAACGACTCTTAACTGCTGGCATGTCAATGCTCCCCTGACGCATCGGCAGTTCAACACATGATACGCTGTCGGCAATAAGTCAACTGTTATTTTAAAATTTTTATTTAAAAAAAGAACTAAGGGTTTCCAGAGCCAGACGTGTTGACACAATTATTATGTCTTCCTAAATGTGTAAAATATACCTACTCGCATTCTGAGGTATTTATTTGTATATTCGTGAAAAAGGAAGTCACGTTTTCACCTAGCAAGACAATCCTAACAGCCTATAAAAATATGCACAGATTAGTCGGTAACGTACAGCTTTGGTATAAATTGCATCGCCTCTTTTATTTTCCATTCTGCCTTCAAAATATTCACTAATTTAGCGCGGAAATATTCAAAGATATTCGACCATTTGAACAACACATAAAATGTTTGGAGTACTATTTTGATTATTTATTGTTCACATTCATCATCTTATGTTGTATGGTGGGCACGCTTTCAAACACCGCATAAACTGTATAAAGTACAAATAATGCACAATCCCAGGATCACTGTGAGAAACGAGCTCAGAGTTTATGCAATCTGCCTAATCACGGAGTACACGACATGTTGATGGTTCGGTGGACATGTGTCCGACTGCAGTAAGATGTGTTCCAACTACACAGCATATGTTGGCCATCTCGACTTTCCGGTATATATCAGCGGAACCGAAATGAAGATTACTAAGCAAAGCGCCGTTGCACCACCGCAGTCTTATATTACTCCGACCGAGGCGAGCACACCGCTGTCTTTCTGAATGTCGCTCGCATAACGTCATCGTGTTTGTTTGGCCAGCAATATCAAAAGCATAAGCCTGCCACTCCAGCTTACACATCCCCCACCTCCCAAACGAGATAGCCGATGAGACTGTAATCCGGAAAAAGAGAAATACGGAAAGCCATATGAGTAAGCTAGCTGTCGATCTGTGCCTCTCTTATACTACGTTTCTTCTCACGGTGAACCGCAGCGGACGCTACGAATCATCCAAGCCAAATCAGCGCGGCCCACGTGTTACGTGACCAAATCCCCGCACGTCGCTGCACCCCTCCTCAACGTCACGTGACACTAAGACGGCATTGGATGGGCTTCGTTGTCTCGTAGCGTTGTCTTCGGTTCGTCGTATGGTAAAACGAAGTACGGCGTCTGCGTGTGACATCCAACATCCAGAGGGATTGTGGTGAGAGCCGTGACATACGAAGGCAACAAACTATCTCCGTCTCCACCTCCCTTCATCTCCCCTTTGCAATCTACCTTTTATTTTATTTTCTTTCTCATTCGTCGGCTACGAGCCACACAATCGATATTGGATCGCTGGGCGATTTTGCCGAACTACGCACACTTCACGAAGAAACGAGGACTGAACCGCTGATTGCCCACCGCTGTGATGTAAAGCAAGTCTTTAATCAAACAACAACAAAATTTGGGACGTAAAAAAAGATACGATCGAAGATAAAAAGTACCGTAGTAGGTGGCCCAAGATACGAAAAGACTAAAAGTAAATTAATAGGGAAATACGACAGGTACGGAAACAGTAATTGAAGTTGATGTTTGTAATGTCTATTCGCATTTCTCGTTGAAGCATTATTATATCTAACTTGTTTTAATTTTACCGACAGTGATTGTAGGCATATAGTCGGTCATCTATCGGCGACGTGTACAAGAACATAAGTCGGGGCAACGCCGTCGTTTAGTCGCGAAGTTTCCAAACATGCATCAGTGCAACGCCCAGTTAATAACAGGACCTGGTGCGCAGATCGTTGGTGCTGAAAATGTTTAGGGGGTATAAAGATAATTAAAGCACAATTACTGCTCCATATTTATCGAGAGGCAGGAAATACTTCGAAAGACATGATGTCGAGGCTACATTTTTTTATGGATTATAACCGGTATATTATAGGGAATGATAAAGCGATTGTTTGTTTCTTCACTCTTCAAGCCATCTCTTTCAATGCTTGGGTTTAGCTTTTTTCAGACCGAACATTAGTGTCTGAGGAAGCGAAGCGTTTAAAGTAGCGAAAACAAGGTGACGCCGCGTGTGGCTGGCAGTGTGGACTAATTAATTGACTTTTCCTCCTTATGATCAATTTACTAGAAGTTTGTCAGTAAATTTGCATGGCTTTATTTTCGTGCTGCCTTCCCCGTGGGAGTAATCATCAGGCAACTTACATGAATTAATTTGTCTTACTTTGTTTTAATCGCCGTAGCCGAAGCTCCAAACATCTAGTGAACATAATTGAATTGCGCACATCTCGGTTTTGGGAAGCCCGGATGGATAATCTTCTTTTAACTCTGCTGTCGGTTCTAGTGACCCATTACAGGGTAACTCTAAAGCAATCAAACGGTTCGTTTATATCTGAGGTTTTGTGTTTTCGGTGTTTATTTTTCTTGGAATTCGTTGGCTCATTATTTCGGGGTTTATTATTTCGCGCAGATTCAGCATTTTTCAGTGTCGATTTTTGCTGACGGACAACAAATCGGTGTTTACCGGTCGAGATGTTAGAGAAAAATACATGGGCAAAGAATTTCGCAATCGGCAGACAGCATGCGCGTGAACCGTATACTCTAAAAAAGTCCAAAATCAAAAAAAAAAGTTGGAACACTTAGATAAGTGTTTTCGTACCCGAACAAAGAAATTGCCTCGTGGACAGTTTAGTGCGGCTGTTTTCAAAGGAAATACAAAATAAAATTGCAGTTAAAAGTTTTTCTTGGAAACTTATAATTTTTTTTAGTAAATGACAGCTCGAAATTTTTGTTTTCGGTTTTTTCTGGTATTTTTTTTATAAAGGGGATTGGGAGTGAATTTTCGGGATTTATAGGAATTCACCAAAAATACGAAACCCTTTATTACCTGCCCAAGCCTTTTCAGCATTCACCGAAAAGTCTTTTCGGCATATACCTTAAGCCTGGTTCACACTTACAGCTAATCCGCTGCCGCCGAAGCGGAAACGGCCGCGGCAATACACAGTGGACGCTACGCCCGGCGGCCGAATTCTTGCAGATTCGCCCGCCGATTCCCAAGTGTGAACCAGGCCTAACACTGAACCTTTTCGGTATTTACCGAAGCCACAGAACCCAGCAGATACAAATAACTACGTCACTGGACCGTATATACACAAAAAAATTAACGATACAAAATAGTGTACTTTTATTAATATATTTTTGTGGTTTAGGCTTCGAGGAACTAATTCGGTTTACAAATGTATCACATAATATGTTGGCATTTAAATTACCCAAAGCTTTAATTTGGAATAGATAGCAAATCTCGTAAGCGAGCAGGTAGAATCTATCTGCTCAAGTTATATTATGCGAATTAAAATATTTGCATTGATATGTTTAGATAATAGTGCGTTTTGTTATTGTGCGTACAGGCAAACGCAAGCAGTGTGAGTTAGGGTTAGCCTTACGTGTTCCGCACAATGCGTGCGCAAAGCCCCAAACTGCATTTCGGCTTGACAAATAGCGACGACGCCCGTGTATAGCGTAGAGCACGGAACGCTAACGCAAACCCACGGCTCTTGCGTTTTCTCCAACGCGCAATACTAACACTCACTAATGTTCAGTGGATTGCCCGCACTTACATCGTGAACCATGTTAAATCGGGGCGATATCGCGGAAGAGAAAAATGTCTTCTAGTTAGATATATGGCAGCGCTTCATTGTATATGGCAATACGAGAATGAACCATTTGTTCTTATCATGAGGAAAAGCGAAAGGATGCATTGAAGTATCACACTTAGGAACTACAGAAGTAAACGAATGTCATCTGAAAAATAGGTAGCCCTGCGTAATGCATGACTTAGGTTTGGTTATATAAATTCGTTCATCTTTAAGCCAGAAATACAACTTGGCATCAAATAGAGCTATTAAAAGCTTATCTTTACGACATATTCATGCGAAGACAGACGTTACTTGGGATCCGATAATAATATTGCTTTGTACGGAGTACGGGAGAGGGCGTGACAATATCAGCAGGTAATCTATCTTCACAACGTTTTTCGACACCATCAATATTTATTAATTACCAGATAATCTTCAATCGATATTTCGCAAAACTAACGATGTTGACAATATCAATAGCAATATTTTTATTCGTTATTCCTAAAGTGATAATAAACTGAAATATTTTTTGCTATTGGCCAGCCGGTGCTCAGGGTAAACACTTTACATTCATAAAGAATAGCACTGGAATCAGTCTCAGTTTAAATGCGCTGCCAAAAGGCCCCCATTTCCTTTCCTGTTCAACTAGCCATGTTCGCTCCAACAGGACGGTCCCACTACCTTCACAAAACAAAGAGCGACGAAATTATTATCTTTTTTGTTTTACAAAGGACGATTTTTTTGTCGGGCTTGTCAGGAGCTTGAACACAATGTGGTCGCAAGACACATCAAAAAACAAATGCAAAAAAAAACTGTAACAATTTTTTTACATGTCACAGGTAGCAAACTGCTATGACTTTTTGAGAAACTCGCTGACGGGATAGAACGAAAATCCTGTTTCTCACCGCCAACCTTAATTTTGAAATTTCTTTAAAGTGTTAACAAACTGCGTATTGACATAGTATTGGTGAGACAAATTATTTACATGCAAGTTTTATTAACGAATGTGAGATACATGTTTAGCACGGCAGTTTTATAAAGTAACTAACCTTATTTTGGGAGAAATGGACAATGCGTGAAGTACTGTTTCATCCAATGGACGGTTTGCAATCTTTGAGAAGATTGGTTAGTTAGGGTGGAAGTGCGCTATTTTTGCTTCGTAATTATAATTCATCTGTAGAACGTGCCCATGAACTATGTTTTGGCTCGCGATGGTAACTGAGCCTGCACATGTTTAAGATATGTACATTTCTAGCAAGATGGCCTTAGAAAACAAAAATACCTGAATTTTGGCGAAATGGAAGAGGAATTTCTAAAGCTTCTATGAAACCACGCCGCGGTTCGCCACGCTGAAAGACGTCGAACAATTAGGCCACCGCGCGTTTTGTGCGTCGAAAGATAAATCGGTTCCCCATAATAGCCATGGCGAAAGGGTTATTATACACACAGGAGGAACATTTTTCGCTAACGCCTCCTTTACTGCCTCCTTTCCTTTTCTTCATTTTCTTTTTCTCATAATATCTCTCCCAATCTTATAGAGTTTTTTTTTTTCCTGTTCAATCGGGGCAGCGGCGAGAATCGGTTTTGCGATGCAACACTCCTCCTCGCGGAATATAAAAAAAAAAAAAACTTGAAAGTTTAGCGTAGATTTTGTGGACGGAAAATGAATGGCAGCGATTTTTGGGGACTTGAATTTTCCCAGAAAATGAGCGCGGTTGTCTGCGCACACATACTTTATCCTGCATACCTCAAAAAGAGTTGTATATGTACTTAGTTTTTTATGTATATATATCGAAGGCAGTATAATTGATTGTTTCAGCAAGTTTGGAAATCTTGTTGAATTTCAGACAAATTATTTATTTGTCCTATATGTATTAAGTTCATAAACGCTTGTGTAAATAATATAAATAATAAAAACAATAACTAAACGACCCTAGAGAAAATTTTGAAAGGGTGTTTGGTCTTTATGATAAAACTGAGGCGAGCAGAATGTTAATTGGAATTCTCATATGCTTGTTCTATTCTTGTTTACCTGAAATATTTGTTTAATCTTTCACTAGAATCGCTTCTTCGCAAGATGTAGCGAATAAGTTGAATGGGTGTTAATTTGTACATCAATTCATGTTTTCCCGCATATTTAACGGGGAAGTTATGCATTACACGTTTGGGTTGCACTTTTTGGGGTACATTTGTTTATAAAATCCTTGTCCTACACTACGGGTGTTCAATCGTCGTGGCTAAGGGGCCGGATGAGATGCCTGTTGCTGTCTCGAGGGCCAGAAAAGAAACAAGTAAATATAAACTAGAAAAAAAAACACCGAAGAAATTAACCTAGAGATGCATTTAAATACACAATATCAAAGTGGATCCAAATATGAAAACTTCAAGGCGTATTACTAGAACACCTGGATGCAAATAACAAGACTTGCGAGCAATACAGTTTAAGATATAGCATAATTTATATTTTAACTAAATATTGCATTAAGCAACATTTGTAACCCAGAAACCTCACCGGTCATAAGTCAAAGCGCGTAGGAAGGTTGGCATATTCTTAGAAGGCAGAAGACGAATGAGAAGGGTTCGACCGATCATGGCAATACGCGATACGTATATGACAAAAGACACCAGACACATTAAACGTGAGAACGAAAAAATAATTTTAACGGAGATACAAAGACACGAAACAGGGGACCATGAGTGTAGATGCATCTGGTAACAATGTGCAATAAATATGACACTCAACTATCAGAGAAATAAGAACCAGGACGGATACGAAGCGTGTTGTAAGCGTAACAATGCCTTTTTTTTTTACACGCGTTTATTTTGGCGCAAGCGGCGACTATTAGAAACTGGCCGTTGGCCGGGGGTCGCGGCAAGTACTATGCCAAGCCGCGGGCTGGTGGGAAGGCCTTCGCCCGCCGGATCTGGCCAGCCGGCCGGGGTTTCGAGACCCCGCCCTAAATATCTGTTCAGACAATAAACGAAATAAAGAGTACGATACAAAATTCTGGAAGAAATAGAATTAAAATATTTGTCTCTATCGATGACCTACACTGAAAATGTAGAAAAAAATGCGTTATCTCCTGTGTTGGGTTCATGTCTCATCACATAGAAATAGTTCCAGTAAGCATTGCGCCCGCAAAACCTTAAATACTTTTGATATGTTTCTTTTTTGTTTTTACACGTCGTAAAATACAGAACCGGCAAGATCATGGTAGTGACGAGGAGCGACATATAACATGGCGGCAAGCTCGAGTCAGGCTGCCAATAGAAAACGGAAAAATTGAAGATGCACCACAAATTTTTATTAAAAGAAACTATATAGTTTCTTTCCTATATAAATTAAGGGCATCCTCAAGCATTTGTACCATAAACGTTGACGAAGATTACTCAAAATTGTTTTTTTTTATTTGATATTGAAAGCTGATAGTCAGCGCATCGACCTGTGTGTATTTCTCTTCTCTGTGTCCGTGTGTTCCGCTCTGTCTTTCATCATGAACGCATACCAACTAGCCTAACTGTCCATTCTAGTAAGATTTTTTATTTTGTTGAGTGCCAGCGTCAAACTGGCCGTACATGATCGGTACAATGTAAAAAAATATGTATTTCTTAGACCGCCGCAGTCATGGTATTTTCCAGTTAGGACTCGATGCGCCACCTCTCGGTACTCGAGTCAAAACCGACATTAGGCCCCAGACGGACATCGTTCAGCTGCTCAGATTTAAAAAACAAATGGTGTATATTTGTCACAGGAACGCAGCTAAGCCTCGAAATGTATAGGATAAAGTTAACCCACTCAACAACATCTTGGAATGAACTTAGAGGTTGCTGCGTGAAGTGCCGTAATGTTGTAATCATTTCCCAGCTAACCTCGGGATTAAAACTTCCTAATTAAAGGAAGATACCACTAAATGCCCGAGCAGCATGGTGCGCTTATCCTATATGAAATTACATATCGTATTCGTTTATCTTCGCCGTTCGATACGGGTAGCTTGGGGAAAGCTTTCCCGCTTGACGAGACGGCGAAATTAGAATGCCCTTTTCAGATCAACACTTTCAATATGCTTGAATAAGTGCCAAAACGTAATAGTGAAAGCAATGTGCTTGAAGTGCTTCTCCGACTGTTACGTTTAGTGTCCCATTCCGTGCGTCCATACATCAAACGTGGTCCTAGAGTGGCCATAAATGACGTTGTAGCGGTCAATACGTCCAGCGTCACCGCCAAGAAAGACAACGAATGATCTCCTTGGCGCGAGCTCAACGGCACGTGGATTAAACAGAACGTTTTCACCTAAGCTCGGAGTCGGTCGCACCATCTCTTCCGTCCTCAACATCGAACGCGCTACAAATTGGTGACCCGGACGTGATGATCGGCTCCGAGCACCTGCCATCTAGGAGAACGTTCTCCGCGGCCCGGGGCATGGCAACGGCATGGCATTTCGGATGTTTATGCGGGAGGCACATCTACCACAGCCCCCGCATCCGGAGCCTCCGCCACCACCTCTGCCCCGTCGCGTCTGCCGCCGGCATCTCTCAGCAACGGGCTGCGACCACCTCGCTCACCCCGCCGGCACGGCAAGTCTACGTTCGCTGGCATTTCCACCACTGCCGCAGCCCCTGGTGTCGCCCCGGCAGTCGTGCCCATCTGTGTGGTGTGGTGCTGGCCTGGCACGGTCGCGTGCTGCCACAACATGTGGGGCGTGCCGCACCGCACCACGCTGGGGCATGGCAAGTCACGGCGCACCAGTCTGTTCATAAGGCACGTCGCTGACCGACCAAGGGCTCTTCATCACTACTAGGTCAGGCATCTGCTCTCCACTCGGTGCGTCATCTCCGGGAATTACACTGCATCGGTCCCGCAGCTGGCCGCCATCTCCCCTGGAGCCCGAGTGGAGATAGAGCCCGCTAAACTTCGGAGCCACAGCACTACCGGATCGTTGTTCCCGCTGTCTCCACTTCGCCTGACCTCAACCTTAACCAGAACCTGTCCGGTCCCCGCACGCTGTCTTCAACGTCCACCGCTTTCTGCCGCGTCATTCCGCTCGCAGCACGCCAACAGCAACAGCACCACTTCTGGAAGCTTCATCGCCTGCTGTTCACAGAATCGCTCCGTCCCCTGCAGCCTGCTACAGTCCTACAGGCGACGTCTCTAAGGGGGAGCTATCTGTAGCAGTCAATACGTCCAGCGTCACCGCCAAGAAAGACAACGAATGATCTCCTTGGCGCGAGCTCAACGGCACGTGGATTAAACAGAACGTTTTCACCTAAGCTCGGAGTCGGTCGCACCATCTCTTCCGTCCTCAACATCGAACGCGCTACAGACGTCACAAACGCCAAAAGTGTCACGCTGTCGCATGTTGCGATCCAGGCGGTTGGTCGTAGAAATGCTGGCAAAAATCACGAGTGAGCGAGTGTTGCTGTCGTCGTGGTGTCCCACATCCTGGCAGCTTCAGCTACCGTGGACTGCCAGGCGGAAAAGGAACTTGCACCAGAACAGGTGTCTGCCACATCCACTACCCCTGCTGTGACACCGCCAGGATCGCTGCCGGCGAAAGCATGACACTTCTATATACACCATCAGAGGGAAATCGAGGGACAATATTTAGGACGCGGTACATACACCAGTCGGAGTCAAGGTCCGGTACCGCATTGAAAATAGATAGAATGGACTTGGTGCTAGTAGCTAGCTTTGGCGAATCAAATATTGAAGAAACCGAAGTTTGTGTCACAAAATTGCATTTCAGGAAAAGGCGACTTAAATAACTATATGTTGTCAGTACGTGTGTGATCCCATATACAATTAATTGATACCGGACATAAATACGTGCATCAAAATTATAGAATTCCTGCTGTAACGTGAATACAGCAAATCAACAAAACGTGGCAGCATAGTAGACTGTCCAAGAAGCTTGCAACTAAATAAAAATGTTATTTGCCAGCCAGATATAGAATCACTGGGTTTGTGTGACCAACATGATTCAACACCATGTCTCAGTCATTGATTAAAATAAAAAAGGGATGCAATTAAATTCAATTCCTAAAACAGCTCGGCCCCAAAGATCAGTCTCGAACACAGCGATGTGTTGCCTTTCATGGGTCTATGAATCGATTAATACACCTGCGCCTTTGCAACCAAGCCAGTCTAAATTATTACATATCCTTCAATACGTTTATTTTTCAAGGCTTAATAAAATGCCTAACAAATGCTTATATTGAAAGGTGTCTCAAAGGACACAATATCATAAAGAGCGTAAAGTACAATTAAACTAATAGAATGACATAAAGGAATCGTTTGTGCGTAAAAGTAATGGTGAAAATGGCGCATCCCTTTTAGTTTGGTCTCAGAGCCCTATATGCTTTCCCAAGTGCTTATTTTTTGGAAGGTACTCATTTCACAGCCTTAATTATTGCTTTTTAGACGCTCTTCGCAATTGATTTGTTCGGTGCTTAAATGTTATGTCCTTAGGAATAAATCTGCTGCCCCGCACGCTAAATTGTGAATATTAAATATGAATTTAAAACACGCCAAACTTCTCTTGAATTATGAAGAAATGTGTGGTCGTGCAAGCATGGTCGTAGATCACCAGATTATGAGTAATTATAAATGTGTATAAAACATGCAATAGAAACAGAAAAGAGAAACCGAAAAAACAACCATTGTAAAGCTTAGCAAAAATATGCTCATATTGCAACCCTTAGGAAGGATGGTGTAAGGCGCAAAAAACAACAGAAACAAGAGAAGAAACACACAAGCGTCACTCACAACTATATTTTGAATCACCAGACATGTATTTCTTTCCTTTCTGCACTTTCCGAATATAGTTGAGAGTGGCTCCTGTGTGTGTGTCTTCCTTGTGTCCGTTTTTTACTTATATTGTTGTACCTTACACCATGCTTCGTAACGTTCACCAACGAGCCCAATTACAATTTTGACAAACAACCGTTTCCTTTTGTTTAAATATTTTGGGTGGCCAGCGTTTGATCCTTCACGCGTTCTACTGCGCTAGCTATACGTAAATGCAGGTCACGGAGTATTTAATGATGCGCGTAAGCTGCAACGTAAAGTACACAAAAATAAATAAAATTTAAGGTAAGACGTGACATTGCGAAGTGATAAAAAATAACATACTTTTTGTTTTTGTTTTTTTAAATCTTAAATCAAACAATATGATTTTCAAAATGCAGGTGATAGTTAGACCTGTGCTTCACCGTGGAATTATCAGCCTCGGCAGAAATAAGATGAGGGGATAATTGTTATGGTACGCTGAATAATTAACTAAATTTTGTTAATAATCATTTTAAAGAGTGATTATATGGGTCATGCTACAATTGCAATATTGACGGAAATTACAATTAGAGACCAGATCAAATCAAAAATCTTTACGAAAATATGTTTTACTCAGATGTCAATTATTAAATGTTCATGTTTCTTATCCCGATTTAAGATGTGCTCAAAAAGCGCACACCAAGCCCTGCTCACAATGACGCTTAGAAGAGTGATGTCGTTTCAGTCACATCGTCACTGGAGCCGTCTGTGTATGGACCCACTCATCTCCCTGACGTCACGCCACTACGGTGGCGCTGCTGTCAGTACTGCGCATGCGCAGAGGCTTCACTCCTCCCGAATTTAGTTTCTGCGCACGCGCAGTGCCCACACCCGGTGTAAGCAAAACGGCTTTGTTTGTAAACACTGTGTTG